>JAOXJP010279751.1:0-19579 GCA_025762735.1 Platanus orientalis | reverse complement strand
GCTTCCAGACGTCTCAAAATGGGAGCATGCATAAATTGATTGACCACTCCAACAACATATGAGATATTAGGTTTAGCCAAGGTTAAGTAGATCAGCTTCCCCAACAATCTTTGATAACGACCAACATCAATAAGTCTAAGACCTTTATTTGCTTGGAGGCGATGATTAGACTCAATGGGAGTCTCACATGGTCTGCACCCTAGCATACTAGAGTCTTGGAAGAGATCTAGAATATCTTTGCATTGGGATAAAGATTAAAGAATATGCTTTTCTTAGATCTAACAACCTTAATGCCAAGAAAGTATCTGAGGTCTCACAAATCTTTGATCTTGAACTCCATGCTCAAAAAACTCTTCAATTTATTGATCTCACGTTGATCATTACATATAACAATAGCATTGTTTACATAAACAATAAGAGTTGTCACTTTTCCTTATTGTTGCTTGATGAAATGAGTGTAACCAGCACGACACTAAAATTTCTCAAACCATGCTCTAGGGGACTCTTTAAGCCCATATAAAGCATTTTTTTACGCAACATGCTTTCCCTTTCTCAATAGAATGTAGAAACCCCAGAGGAAAGCTCATGTAAACTTCTTCTTCGAGGTCTCCATGAAAGAATACATTCTTAACATCAAGTTGAAATAAAGGCCACCCTTGATTAGCAATAACAAAAATTAGTATACGAATAAGATTCATTTTTGCCATAGGAGCAAAAGTGATGCGGCTATTAGAGCTAGGTGGGGCCCACACATGGCCTTGGTGGGGTCCACAAATGAAGACACTTGAGAAGGCTATGGAGCATCACCTATGCTACAACAATAGAGGAGTTTAGTTGCAGGTTGGAGTTTTTTATTAGAGTTTTATTGTTTTATTTCATGTTTTATATGAAGTATTAGAGTTTAAGACATAGAAGGTATTAGGATTTTGTTTTTGGGCAAAGTTGACAACACTCATTACAAAAAAATTTATGGATCGTCGACAATTTTAGAGAGCACACATGTTTTAGGCTAGTTTCCCTTATTATTTTAGCAAGCTTTAATAAGTCTTGGGAAGAGTTTAGCTTCTATTCTAGGAAATTTTATTTTTATTTGAATTGTAAAAGGGATTGATCGTGGGCTATGAGAGAGAATCTTACCTACTTCAATTTGGGAATAAAAGTTTATGAATAAAAGTGGTGTTTTCTCTTCCACATGATGGAGGCTTCTTCTTCAAGCTTGGTGACAAAGTTTGAACCCAAGGATAGTGATGTCCAAGGGCTTGTGAGTTAGGTGATTACCCACACTGGTGCTTTCTTTCTTCTTCTATATTTTTCTTGTTCTTCTTCTTATTCTCATCTTCTTCTTAGTATTACTTGCTGCCACAACTAAAGAACCTTAATCTCCATTGACCTTTTCAATTTTCAACTCGAAACCACAAACCCTAAACCTATCGGTCACAACTTCCCTTCATTTCCTTCAAGTTTCATTCATCAAAATCTTGGAATCCTAGTCCTATACCTCTCGGCCAGACCTTAAACACCTATTTTGTAGAGTTTTCTCTTCAGAAAACCCCAATCTTCTATATCCCATCTATTCGTCCTCTATTAAACCACTATTACTAACTGCCCATAATAAACCCCAAGATCCATAAGCCTACAAGTCCCATATCTGACCTAATCCCTTTGTTGTTTTCTCTTGTAGAACCCTTTGCTATCTAAAAGCCTGCGGGTACTGCCCTTCATTAAATCTAGGCCTATTTCCTACTGCTAAACCTAATAACACCTAATTCAACCTGTGCGACCCATAGAGAAAGAATCATTGCTGTTGTGCTTTTCTAAAACAAAATCCCATATGACTTACACCCTGCGACTGCCTCATATCACAAATCTCTGCAATTCTGAGGGCTAATATAGAAAACCCATTGTTAATTCTCTTTGCGGCATTTCAAATACCGGCCCTTAATCCTAAAACCTTCCTGTAGCAGGTCTTCAATATTCTTCCGTACATAGGAGGGTTTTAGGGCTAAGACTTTTCCTATAGATGGCATATGGATCCTAGGTATCCTGTCTAAAGTTGCATTTTTTATCTGGACTGTTTTTCTGGATAAAGTTCTTACCCTCGATCATCTGCAGAGCAGGGGATGAAATTTAGCGAATCGATGTATTATGTACTTGAAGGAGGAATCAGTGGATCATCTATTTGTTCATTGCGATATGACCTATACGGTGTGGAGTTTTTTCCTGTCCCATGTCCGTATTTTTTAGTCTCTCCCTTCCTCTTTTGGTGATCTTATTCATGGTTGGTGGATCCGTGAGTTGGAGGCTCTTTCAGCTACTATTTGGTATTTTCTTCCTGGGGTAGTTTGTTAGGGTCTTTGGAAGGAGCGGAGTTCTAAGATATTTGAGGACAAGACTAAAGGCTTGGAGGAGATCTATCTCTATATTTATAGTATCTTATTGGAGTGGGTTGCTATTTGGTCTGACTTTGACGAAGCGACCTAGTTTTTTTTACGGAAGGAGTTGTAGTATCAAGGGCCTTGTTGAGTGTTGTCTTGTGGTTGTTTTGTTTTTTTCTTGCTTGTGTGTGTGGTGGGCCTCTAACCTTCTCGATGACTAGCCTGTGTTTTGTCTGTTTTCTTTCCTTTTTTTGGTTTTCAATAAAGCTTCCCCTTTACCTCTAATATATATTCTTCCGTACATCTAAACCCTGTTAAAATAACCTTTTTCATATCCCTTTAATCTTTGCTTCCCTTGATTCATTTCCACTTATACTTGCAGCAGTTGAACTCTTCCTACTTTTATTACTTAGATTGAAATCCAGAAACCAATAAGACACTGTTTTCAGTCCTAGACCTGAACCTGAAGAACCAATCTTTATTAACCCTTGACTACCAACTGTTTTACCCTTTGTTTATTCCAAATCATGATCCCCAAGTGAACTTATGGATTTGTTGTTTTTACACTAGAACTAAACCCAACTCCCCTAATTGTTACTCACGGCTGATTGAGATTTGTCACCAGATAACCCACACAAGACTATACTTTACCTAGTTATTTCAACCTTAGTTATAACCTTTAATTTTGGGGTTATTGGTTCTTTCATAAAGACAACACTATAACATCTTTGAGTCGTGTTGCATCAAAAAGCCTCCTGACAATCTATCTCATAAGTCTGTGTATAGCCCTTGGCTACTAATCTGGCATTGTATCTCTCCACAATTCCATCGGGTTGCAACTTCATAGAAAACATCCATCTGCACCTCACAAAGTCCTTTCCTCGTGGAAGGTCTACAACATCCCATGTGCTGTTTTTTTATCTAGGACGTACAGTTCTTCCTTCATTGTACTTCTCCATTGAGGTTGAGATAGAGCCCAAGATACTTCATGGAATAGAAACAAAAGACAAGGAAGTGGAAAAAGCTCGAATCATAGGGAATAAAGAATCATAGCACACATAGTTAGCAATAGGATGTTTTGTATACGAACGGGTACCCTTCCTAATATCAATATGAATATGAAAATCATGTGAACTAGGAGTAATACATGAAGATGTGGAGACGGTTGGAGAAACACATGAGAATCGGGGGTAGGGGAAACCCTTTTCTTTCTTCGAACAAACACTTCTGTAAAAAGTCTTTCACCCAAGCTTTGTTTTAAGTGATTGCCACTGGTTCCTTCTCCTTTAGGGCCACTACTGACTCCTTCTCCTCCTGACTACATTGTTCCATAGATTGGTGGTCACCATCACTATTAAAAGAGTATGGAGGAACATGTAAAGGAAGAGGTAACTCATCTTCTCATTCACCTCTACTCTCCCTCTGAAGATGAGGCTATCTGATGAAGCACACAAGTTCTGATACCAAAATTGATGCAGCACAATGGAGATATACCAAAGTTTATATAGAATGATAGCTAAGAATCTCAATAAAACCCAAGATATGTAGCGAAAACAAGAATAAGGTTTAAGAACCAAGAATTGAACTTTAAGCACACTTTAAGTGATCAAGATTTAATGAAAATAAAAGAAGAAACTTGATTAGAGGGGTTTAGAAAAATTAAAACAAGAAACGGCGGAAAAAAAAAAGGAGAAAAAAAACTCAAAAGGGCAATTCTATAATTTTCGAGCAGAAACCCAAAATTACCAAAATACCTCTGGTTATGTGTCAGAAAATTATGAAATTTGACCGGGTGATTCTGACATATATGAGGAGTATGTATACCAAATTTCAGGTTATTCTGAGATTTCTAGCTATATGAAATTATATAAAAACTCAGGTTGCACACCCTTAGTTCAAGAAACCATAAAAAATGGAAACAGTAAAGAATAAGAGAGAAAGAACAAAGAAGAAAAGAAAGAGAACAAAGAACAAGAAAGAAAGAGAAAATAAGATAAATAGTTTTGGAGTAATCCCTACCCTATGATCCAACTAATCCCTACAAGAATTTCAAGCCAAGGCATAAGACTTGAAGAAAAAGAAGAAGCATCACTTGTATGAGCAAAACCAATCAAAAAATTTTATTAATATTCATCATACCAATACAAAAACCTACAGCCCCATATATAGGCTCACAACTCAGGAAAATAGCAAGAAACCAACTTAGAAACCCCTAAACTACTAACTTACTTGCTAACTAAGACTTTCCTAAACTCAAAACTATTAAAACATTTATTTTCTAAAGACAAAAACTATCAAAATCAAGCCCTTCTAGAAGATTTCAACCAGCACTCTAAGACATGGTTCAAAATATCAATCAATCCAGCCTGAATCCTAGGTCAAATTGGTCATGGACCGGGTTGGATCGGCAAATTGGATCAAGATTGGATGGATCGGCCTCTGGATCTGCAAGGTGGATCAAGATTGGATCAGACGGATCAACATCGGATCGGGCAATCTGGATCAGGATTAGCTGATCCAAGCCAAATTTTCATTTTTTTCCCTTTAACTTTGGATCGGATAGAGATTGGCCCTGTCCAATCCCAATATTTTGATCCATCCTCTAAGAAGGCCCCACTTTGACTTGTTAATTCACTAAAATTGCTAAAATACCCTTGGCAATAATGCCTTATTACAAAAATAACCAAAAACAAAAATGAAAATGTCACCTAAGTCCTAAACTCTAATAATTGATAAAATTCTAAATTAAAACAGTACATAACTCAAATAAAGGACTCTAAACTAAAGTAAAGACTCTAATATGTGTCTCAATGTGCTCCTATGTGTGTCTTCATGTATGGACCCCACCAAGGTCATGAGTGGGTCCCACCTTGCCTTTAATGTCTGCATCATAAACTTTATGATCTACTCCAACCACAACATGATGTTGCACAAATAAGTGAACACTAGTGCGCACCCGAAGACAAAAGAATACATGTTCAAGCTTATGATTAAGGTGGTGAATGAGGTTAGAGAAATTAATGTTGCCTAGATTATGACGAACAATGGAATAGATTTCAAGAATGCAAGACAAATGTTGATGAAAATGGAGCATTTGTATTGGACTTCATGAGCTGCTCATTGCATTGACCTATGTTGGAGGATATTGGTAAAGTGAAGTTTGTAAAGGAGACTATTTCAAAATGGAAAAAAATAAGGATCACCATATTTTCCACTGATTAGATGGTGTTGGGGAGCCTCAACAAGAATAAGGTCACCCCTGCAGCAAGGTTTCACTAATGAGAACTTCAAGAGGGCACTAAGCATCAATGACGAGAATAAGAACTGGGTGAAAAAAAAAATGTGATATTGTGTTCAACATAGAATTCTAGACAAAGGGAAAAGACGTTGTAAGGTGATAAAGCCTCTAGTACGCGTTTTAAAGATTGTGGATCAAGGTAAGAAACCAAAAATGCCCGTTATATACAAGGAAATGGATAATGCAAAGGAAGCCATTCAGGCAAAGGTAAGACAATAAAACGCTCCATAATCACTTGCATTTAACAAGTAATGAATAAGAAACAATTGCAACATTTATAACTGTTTATCATTAAACATTAGTTTTTAGCATTTTTAACATCATCTCTATAATGTTTATATAGCAGCCAACTTTCTGAACCTCGCGTTAGAATACAGCCGGCAGCTATCCAATCACTATGAATTTAGAACCGGCCTGAAGAATGTAATTCAAAAACCAGAACTAGATATAATCAAGCAGGATCAGACCATGAGACAAGTTAGTTTCCTTTTACTTTATTGATATGCATTATTCAAGGTACTTAACCAACTGTAGTTGAGAGCTTTCACTGTTTCACGGATGCCCAAGGAAAGTTTGTCACAGATTTCTATAAGAGAGCTCACAGCATGTGTCTTCCAGGTATACTTTTGTGGCACACCATACAAAGAGTCTTAAAGAATTATTACGTTTATGCGAAGTTCTACCAAATTCACATCTCTTTCCCGGCAACTGATAAGTCGGATCTGTATTGAGATGAGACACCCACCTTAGGGGCTATTGCAATTGAAATCCTCAACCAGACATGCTCCTCTTTAGGATATGAAAAGAATTAGAGCACATTCAATCTCATCCACTCCAACCCAAGGAACCATCTGAAGATGCAAGACCTATACCAGCTAGTCTTCATACAATATAAAATAAGGTTGAGGATTCAAAATTTAACTAGTAAGAGTGTATGACGAAGACTACTACAACCCAATGTACTTAAGCCACGTATTCGAGGAGGACAACCCAGTAGACACTTGAATCCGTGAGTAGGATCCATTGCTAGATGGGTATAATACTAACTGGCTCAAGACAGGATTAGAAGACATTTTCTCACTAGTTTTTTGTATCAAGGGTAACTTTAGGAAACCTGAAATTTGTCCAGCTTGGAGAATCACATTTACACAAACCACTGGGTGGATCCTCTTGATAGTAGAACAAATTACGAAATAACAAAACAGAAAAGTAGAACCATAATTACTCTAAATCCATAATATCATGGAGTTATATATAAAAGTAATGAAAACTAGAGAACATACCGGGTCAAAAGTAAAACAACGAAAACCATTCATGTAGTCAATATCCATCCATATGACATCACAAGGTATACCCTTCTCTCGAAATGTCTTGGCAATCTGCATTGTGTGAAATAAAGTCAAGACAATGAATGGGGAAAAATGAGACACTCGGTGATTATAGAGAAAAATAAAACTTTTAGGTCACATACAACCTTAGCAATAACAAAATAACTAGATTATATTTTTCATGCAGAACAAGAGATAGAGAAAATTGTAAACCTCCACAATGACAATTCATTGATTGACAGTGAGATCCAATAACATTTGCAGCTAAGAAATTCAATAAAAGTGAGATATACATATTACAGAGCTAGATATCCAGTTCATATATATATATATATATAAAGTTATAAAGTTCATGTCAATTTCACAAAGTTTGTGTCAATTTTCACATAACAGCAAACTGCTTACCTTAAGGACCTTTGCATCTGTATCATAACTCCAACGACATTGATGATAGCCTAGAGACCACTTCGGAGGCATAAATACAGTTCCTAATATGAAAACAGAGATAAGCATCATCAATTGGAGCAAACCATTACCAAAATAAACAGGATAGTTAGTACACAGACTCCCAAGTTAAAATTTATATGTTCCTATTCATAAAAATAAAAAAAAAAGTATATGTTCCTTGTTTGCACAAATCAGCAGCAGGCTAGTAATATACTTTATTTCTCATGCAAAGAAATACAAACACCATCATACATATAGAATGGGTACCAAAGTGGAAGCACCAAAACCTAAAATCTGCATCAAGGAGACTAATTTCTGTTAGGTGAAATAAATGAGAAATTTTGTGGCTGAATCTGACTTGAAGATGACTTCAGGACAATGTCAATTTGCAGGGACGAAAGCTCAAAACAGCTTCCATATTCTAACAATTCCAAAACAGTTACTATGATAACAACATGAATGGTAGATGCTTATATTCCTGATAATATATCTATCAAAAAAAATATATATTCCTGATGATGTCCCACATCCATATCGTGCACATAATGGACAAACCTAGAACTTATGGAATTCTAGGGCAAGATATTTTTAACCCATGGGATTTGATGTAAGAAACAGCACAACATGTTACACTGAACGCTATTACACTTTTACCACATGAGACCATCCCTTTTTATAAAGAAGAAAATGTGGAATCAGTGAGCCACAAAAGATCCTTTGAGTCATCGTCATATTTTTAGCCTTAGGATCTTCATTATTTTTTTCTTACAAACTTCAAGATTGATTCAATTAGGAAAGAAATTTAGTAGTCCAGTTGTTAGTAAGTTATACTACAAAGTTATTTCTTTTGTTTCCTAAATTCATTAGGATTATTTTTATCAGGTCTTTAGCTGTTTTCTTAGAGAAATGAAGAGTGATTCAGATGTCAATTCTGAAGTTAGTAAAATCTAAATAAGGGGGAATTTGAAGAGTACTGTGAAAATATTTGCAAAGGTGCAACTACTCTAATTACCCCTTTCCTTATTATTCTTGTTCTTTTTTTATGGTTCTAGTTTCTCGAATTCTTATGGAAATCTTGATTTCTATCCCTCTAATTCTTGTTCTAGAACAATAATTCTAGTTCTCTATTTTAAGTACTTGATTCTTGAATATTGAAATGTATTCTTTAGTTTAATTAATTCAAGTAGATCCCCATAGTATCCTTAATTGACTAACTCATATCCTTACCAAATTTCCCCAGAGATTTCCCTAGTTTTAGCTTAACAGAATTATTGATGTGGCAGCCTTACTATGGTTAGAGAAGAATTATCCTTTATGGAAGCCTAAACTAAGATTTTCCAAGAAATCTAAGTGATCACCTTACTGCCTACATGATTGGTAGTAGTTCTCTTTAAATTCCTTTATGTTTTTATGGATTTTAGAGGGTTAAATTGATGCAACAAGACCAAGAATTTTATAAGTAGTTTCCATGTATTTTTTTTAAGTTGTATAAAGGGCTTTTTATGTGCTGCACAACACAAAAGGGGGATATTTTGATCCAATTTTGAAATAAAGCCATATAAAAGCCTCTCAATCACTCTTGTATGATCAGTTATTGAAAGATTAATAACGATTGATATTCTTGGAGCCTCACGGCTGGTTTGTCTCCACTCAAGGATCCCTCACATGTTAAGGTGAGTTCTATCATCTTCTTCTCTCTTTAATCTTCTCCTCTAAGATTCCCACTTCTCTTTCTTACTTTTCTTCTCTTTAAAATCTGGTTTTCTATCTTCTTACTTCTTATTTCATCATCCTTCAATCCCCTTTATCATCTTCACATATTCTTCCTTCTACTTTAATCTTATTTTCTATCTTTCTTGAAATCTGGAAAAATTTTCCAGCAACATACATTCTTTAATTATTTCATCTCTTTCACTAAAATCTAATTCCTTATAAACCTAAGCCCTCCATACCCATCTAAACCTATTCGTATAACTTTCCCCGATTTCCCAAACCAAAAAACCCTTTTCTTGAATTTTCCCACAAAATTTTCCAGAACCCTAATCAAGAAACCCATCCCTTTTAATCATACCATCATAAACCCAATTTTCTTTTAATTTCTTTTCAAAAAACCCTTTCCCTACCTAAAAAATAAAGGGCGGCTGGATGTCCCATCGTGTACCCTACTTTCTAGGGTTTCAATTTAAAATCTCCCAATTTAGGGATTTTCGGCCACTTCTAAATTCTTCATTTCTTTCTTATCTTTTTCTTCAATTTCTTTTAATTCTCCATTCCTTTTATCTATGAAGCATCATTGATTTGATTTACTTCATTCTTACCTTTAATTGATAAAGATTTGATTTCTTTAATTGTCTCTTTAAATTTCCAGCATATATTAATTTAAAGTATCAATCTTTATTGCTTCAATAATTTGTTTAGGCTTTTGTTCCATTATCCTACATCAATTATCCTTTCTATAGCTCACTAACACAAAACTGTAGCCCTAAACACCCTATATAAATTCTCTATAACCTAGGGAAACTGACTCTCAGTTTATTTTAAAGATCCAATAACCATAAAGTACCTAATCTTCCAAAACCCTGGTAACATCCCCAAGCCAAAACAATTATCATTTTGTGATTTTTATTGTAAAACCCTAAATCCCTTTGACTGCCCTCCATCATGAAGCAAAACAATCATGAATCAAGCAAAAGAAGAAAAAAAATGAACTGAAGTTTTCAGTTGAATATCTCAGAGAACAAAAAGAAGATTAAGAAAAAAAAAGGAGAATATTTCTCGAGAAATATTATTACCACATCTTAGGATTAAAAGCAAACAAACCAAAACTCATACTCAGGAAGCAGATAGCACAAAAGAAATACATCGATCCAAATCAATGCATCCAAAAGTTTCAGGAACAAAAGATCAGAAACTTTTAAGAAGCATACCAATTGCATGGGATAAAGATATCAAGACAGCAGTTGGCGATGCAAATGGACCAAATGTTATGACAGGATATGGAGCCTGAGCTGTAAATTTAATTGTTGACTCCCTCCGTAGGTCTATCTGTTTAAGAAATAGTTTGACCATTAAAATAGGCATAGATCTACAGCTAACCTAGCTAATGTGAATGGTTGAATGCCCATCTATAGCATAAAGCAGAAAATCACTAGACCTCACAACGTCGCGTTGTGTCAGCAAGAACCCCAAATGCCTCTCCATTTGGAAGAACAGCTAGCACCCAAGGATGTGATTGGTACAAGGATGTAGTTCCTGAACCGTAACCCCATGCATCCGTGTTCCATGTAAAAACCTGTGATCAACAGAGCTCTATAATATTTGGAGAAACTGGCAATGTTTTCAACAGATGGCACAATAAATAAACTGACTTACCCTCTTTCCTGTCCTTTCAAGCTGTCCGCTAACTTCTCCTGTTCCATAGAAAGACGTTCCAGTAGGAAACTAAATCAAGAGAGAGTGCAATCAAGTTAATAAAATAAATAGGAATTTCATGGAACAGTTAAAAGAAACTTTACAAATAAAAATATATTTAATAATTATAATAATAGCATGGTGGTATGTGACATAGCCCATAGGTTGAGAAAACTAACCTCAATATTAATAATCTGTTGACCATGCACATGTTCAAAAGTAGGAGTATACACAGGCACCTTGTTACTCATGATTGCCATGTTCCTGGCTTTACCATCGGTAAAAGAAAGACTTGGATATGCTGCATCCCTATCATTTCCAGAGCAATCAAATCGGAACACACCCTCCTCCAGGACTGGTTCAAAAACCATATTTCCTGAGGTCAAGTCTGCAGTCACCATCTTCCCATCATGTTCAGCCATTCTGGATACTAACCTTGCAGGATTAAAATTGTTTATATACCTCTGCCTTCTGCATGCCAAAATTTACATTAGGAAGTTTCTCTTCGGTCAACTTTCCTGCTATTTACATCGTCCAAGCATCAGAAGCAGAATATTGATCTTTTAATAGAAAGATATCCAATGATTTTACAAGTAACTCTTTATACAATCAAACAGATGAAAATACCCTATAAAACATAAGGCAATTAGGAATTAATAAAGCAGACCAAACCGAAAAGGCATCTGACTCTGGATGCAGAAATGGCTCATACCAACATCACAATAAGTGGCAAAAGAAACATTCCAGCATCCTTTTGCAGAAAACTCCAATCGCAATTATATGATTCATGATAAATTTAACAAAATGATTATAACAATTGGGTGCCTAAAAATAGTTATTGAATTAAGCAATTCCCCTGCCATCGTTAACTGTACTGCAGACTAGGTTGTTGACAATATAAGATGGCAGAAAGGAGCATCCATTGAGAAGGAAAGGGGGTAAGAAATACACGCGGTGTGGATCAGGAAGGAAAGAGAGGGAGGTGGGTGTCAAAGTTGATGAAACCATAGGACTGCTGAGCATTGTCCTTGTTAATAGTGAGAAAAGAAATGTGAAGATGTTGGAGATTATGGCTAAGGATAATAGAGAATCAGAAGCAATGATTTAAAATGCTAAGGCATCAGTGAGGCGTTTCACTTGCTGATGTAAGAGCTCTAACAAGGGGAAATTAAAGAGATGGGAAATCCTAGAAATCATAAGATTAGTAACCAAAGAAAAACAACAGATGATATACCAAGATCTGATGTTTATCAAATCAGCAGGGATAATTTTAGCCGTGAGTAATTGAGTAGAAATTTTCTCAGAGATTTACATGGGAAAGTAGAAGCAATTTAAAAAATTCTTAAATCTAACAATTTAAAGCAAGAGAACGACTAATATGCAGCCTTAGGGTATTAAATTGAGTAGAGAGCTGATCTAACCTTGACCGAATATAAATGATGAGGAGTTTGAAGGATGAGCGGTGGTCAGATGTTATGATTATGCCAATGTTATCAAATAAAATAAGAAAATATGATTAGGTTTGATGAATGATAAAAACCCAACAAATAAAACAATTGAAAACAGAGAAATAAGAAGATGAACGATGAGAAGATAGAACCAATCAAATCAGCATTAACCGGATCCTCTAGGAATCAGCACCTAAAGTTTCTGTAGGGAATCAAAACTAAGGTTAAAGGAGTTGGCACCTTCAATCTTCAAATCCAACCAAGGCACAATTAATATCAAGCCAAAGCAATATTCATTGAACTTCTTTTTTACATCACCCCATCTCCTTCATACTTATAGACAACTCTAAACTCCAGAATCAAATAAACTCTAAATAGATGATTCCATCACAAAGTGATACCATGCCAGTAATTTGACCATAACTTCCATTAATCACTTCAAAATCAATAGATCGTGAACTCATTGGAAAGGTGACTAAGTAACTTTCAAATGACATCAAAATCAAGTCAAATAGATAAGTTTTGATCATCGAAAATAAGGCCTAAATAAAAGTGACAAAAATAGAACTTTCACTTTCCTAAAAACTATCCTACTAAGTAGGACTCCTAAACCAACTGAGAAATTAAAGAAAATCAAAGTGAATTAAGACTAAACTAGTCCAAAATATAAGGGTTAGAGTCAGGCAATATCTAAAATTAGAAGAACTATGGACTCATGGATCTTTTCTTGGACCAGGTGGATTGAATTTATGGGCTCTAAATATGGACTTTTCAAGCCCGCATATTTAAATATGCACTATTTTGCATCCTACATCAACCTCCCCCTGTTTAAAAAATTAATAAATAAATATAAATATTCAACCTCAAGTTTTTTAGTGATGAAGAATCGGCACCATTAGATAACTTCAATGGCTAAACAATATAGCATGTTCAAGATGAAAATTTCTCCCATGTCAAACATTCCCCTTATTACTAGCTATGTTGGCTTGTCTTGGAAAAATATGTTCCATTAGTTTGTCGCATCAGCCCTTGCCGAACCAACTTACTAGAACATCCATGTGTTGACTCATAGTTGTAGGTAGAATTGGTGGAGAGAGCTTTGGATAATTGGCTCATCAACTATCTTGAGAATATCTTTTTGTTTTTCCGTGTCTTTTGCAATTTCGCTAGAAGCTTGTAAGTCATCCTCATCTAACTTCTTTGATTCAACCCTTCATTCACCTTGCTATCTTTGGACTTCCTAATGGCTTTTATATTCATTGGCTTGGGAATAAACCTCCTAACCATTACATAGGAAAGAGTATGTATTAAACCTGTCATTGCGCTCCACATCACTAGCATAAAATCATGGTCTTTTAAGTAGGATGTGTGTGACCTTTGACAACACCAGATCTTGGCACAGGCGTCGAAGGATCCTTTTATTGGGCAGCATTTACTCTTCCAAAAATTATAGGCATTCCCCAATACTTAGATAATTAAATGACTAACCTTGCATCTCATAAAATGTGTCAATTAGTACATCTGATTACGATAATGCTCATTAAACTAGACTAACCAGCCAATGACAATCTCAAGTTAAGGTCTACTAAATGGCATAACAAAAAACCGTCATTTGATTCCTCATTAGAAACAAATGTGATGTCATTCAAAGACCTGAAAACAGAATCTAATGAAAAATTGGTAAGAATGTGATGTTTGTGAACAAAGCGGATGCACTAGCATGTCTGAAAGGATCAAAAACTCTTAAGAACCCAAAATCACTAATGAGAGATATTTAAGATTTTTTAGCACCATAAGTTGTTTTTGCTGAAACGGTACTAGACTTAATTTTTGGTCAATTGAAGATTATTGATGTCAAAGACACAATTCCTAAGACCGACATATCAAATGACAATGTCACGGGAGCTTGGCAAGACCCTCATTTTAGGGTCATGATGCCATGGTCTTCCGAGACCTCAAAAATGGCATATTTGGTTTAGAGTGACATCTTATCAGAGGATCGCTAATTCAATTGTTGAATATGATCAAAATATCATAAGACTTATGGACCTCAAAAAAAAACCTAGGATCACATCCTAGGTGTGCATTTTGGCACCTTTCGGCTTATATACATGGATCTAGTTACGTAAACTGGAGTATTTTATCAAATACTTATTGTACGCGTATCCGAAATATGAGTCGTTTGTTCCATATAATGCAAAAAAAATATGATCTACTTGACTGTATACCAGTCTGGTCAAATTCATCTTCTAACCCCTCTAATTGAGAAATTATCCATTTCCCAAGATAGCAGAATCAACGGTGGGTCCATTCGAATAACCTCGAAATTTACACCATGGGACTTCTATGTCAAATAAGTCCATGACAATGAAAACGATCAAAATATAAAACCTCCAAGAAGGTCAATCATAGAAATACACAATAAGGTACGAAAGCACACCTACACCAAATCAAAAGCCAACAACTTTCTAGAATGTGTTTTTGTGTATTAATATTCACATGCATGCACAACACCCAATCTAAGCCAAGGATATTCTTTGGATATGCTTTATTCCCAAGAATATTCTTTAGATATGCCTTGTGCATTACCCAAAGTGTGTCTTCCATATACCCAACTATCTCTTATTATACATAATACTAAGGCTTTGGCTTGTTTTATGACCATGCTTTATCTAATAATTACTAAAGTATGTCATTAGATGTGTATTATAAAGGATGCTTAGACATAAGTTTGTTTAAGACTAATCACCCAAAACCTATAAGGTAAGGGATTCCCTCCTTATATTCTCATCCTTCCAAACCCTGAAAAACTCTCTAAAACCCTAAGGCTCAATGCTTTACGGAAGCTTTACAAAAATCTCTCTCCATCTCCAACTACCTTAAGAGAACTCTACTAGTTCTTTAGCCAACCATTCTCCTTCTCTTTTCACCTCCTCTTTTTCTTTTTTCTTCATTTTTTCTCTCCTCTTCTAAAAGAAGTAGAATCTAAAAGAAGTGTTGTCTACATACAAACGACACAAAGTACTTACACAAACATTACAAGAGACACTCCTATGATTTTAATAAAATCAATATTTACTTGCTAACTAGTATAATTTTTTTTCTTTTTTACTTGTTTTCTAGTGTAAAAATTTTTACTTTTCCTTACTTACTTTGTAGTGTAAAAATCTTTACTTTTCTTTTACTTGCTTTCTAGTGTAAAAATCCTTACTTTTCTTTACATGTTTTATAGTCTATACATCGTAAATTTTTTTGAGATTAATTTACAAGCTTTCTAGAATAATTATATAAGACTTCTAGTGAAACTTTACAAATTTACCAAAAAAAAAATTAGTGTAGCTTTACAAGCTTTACAATATAGTTTATGAGATTCCTAGAATAGTTTTAAAGCTTTTTAGTATACCTTTTCTTCTCCCCCCTCCCCCCTCTTGGAATACGACCATTAATCATATGAAAAGCCTGCCTTATTTCTGTATAGAAAGTGAGAGAATAGCCCATTTATATACATTGTCTCTATCCTTCACTTTTTTTTATAGAATAGCTCTATTTTGTCTCATTTTCTAACATATTCAAAGTCCTTTTCATGATTGATTATGAAAAAGCCAATCTTTTTTTTCTTCATAGAAAATAAAAAAGAAAATACATTTTCCTATATAATATGTCCATCCCCTCATACTTCTTTTTTTTTCCTTAAACGGAAGTTTTTCATTGCTTTTTGTTTAAGATGTTTCATTTCTCCTTATATCTTATATTATGGAAGAGAAGAGTTGATCCCCATTTCTCTCTAGAAGATGAAGGGAACTTATCATCTCTTATATTCTTCCCTTACAATATGCATGTTACTATATTTTTTTTTTTTTTTATTTCATACCCTTTTTCTATTTTGTTTCACCATGACAAACTCATAAGAAAGCTCAAAGTGCATAATTGAAGTTTAAGAAACCTACAAAGAAATGATTCAATCTCATGGTTAATAAATAACTAAAGAAAATAAAAATCATAACGTTTGGAGCTTTATGTCATTTCATTTTTTAAAATTTTCCAAGTTTCTTTAATGATTGATTATAGAAATATCAACCCTTCTTTCTTCATAGAAAGTGAAAGGATAACATGTTCTCCTATATATTACTTAAATAACTTTCCACTTCTTTTGTTTTCTTACTTTAAACGCATAAGCTTCTTCCTCACTTTTTTACATATTATGTTTATTCTCCTTTACACTTTAAGGTATAAAGATTAGTTACAATAAGAGCTTACCTCATTGTTAATAAATAACCAAAGAAGATATATGTCATAATAGCTGGAGCAACAATATTGATTAATGGAGTTAGTTATCACAAGAACAATATTGAAATGACTTTCTTTCAAATCTAGGACATATTTGTATGAATAATTATCTCCAAATAAATAACATTTCTATTTCTTTCGATATGTGTTAACATTCATATTTCATATGGTTACATAAAAGAATGCTAAGATAACTCGTTACCCTCTTTACACTCTTCAAGTAGTCAATCTAAGCATGCTTATGTTGTAGCATTTTCCAATTGCTCAATAGTAGAAATCTTTTAGAATTGCAATCTAACTCAACTCAGGATATAGACATGATAAAATATTTTTCCATAACTTTGGAACTTAGGATAGGACTTATACATAAAATGTTAAATCTTGGAAAGTAAGGTTGAGCTTTAATTCTCCAGCCAAACTTAAAGAGGATCAAGTCAAGCTATTTATACACGGTAAAAAATATTTTAGTATTATGTGAGAATTAATGTTACACTTCCAAAGAACAAAATAATTTCTAGCTCAAGATTAACTACTTCAAACCTAAGTTAGAACTTTGATAAGAGTAGCTTTAATTTTCCAACCAAAATAAAAGAGGATCAAGTCAAACTATTTATGCAAGTAAAACATCTTTTAGCTAGATATAAGAATTAGTGTTACACTTCCAAAGAGCAAACCAATCCCTCACTCAAAGTTAATTACTTCATACCTAAGTTAAAACTTTATTAGCAAAAATAATTTTAATTCTTCAAACAAGCTAGATGAGGATCAAGCCGAGCTACTTGCAAGGTGAGAAATCATTTAGCAAATGTGAGAATTAAGTTACACTTCTAAAAAACAAACTTTGGATTCACACTTTGTATTAAGCATCCCTAGGTAAAAAATATCATCAGCATAACCATATATGGTAACCACAAATACAGACGAAAATGGGTGTCTAACACCCTCCCCAATTTATAATCAAACTACTTACTCAATTATCTCATAAGTATACCAAATTTATGAAGTCAAACACTTTTATACCCTTTTCAAAACTTAAAAATCCTGTTTTTTTTCAAAACCGATGTCCATCCACATCATTAAAAAGGATGGTGGTAACACAACATCATCATGGGATCTTTCCTACAATGGGCAAGTCTCTTTCCAAGGGGATTTTCCCGTCATGCAAAAATCGAGGCCCACTACCTTCATAGAATCAAATCACAACAAATTTAAGCTTTATAAGACTAAATCTCAGGATGACTAAACATCTCTAATAAACAAGATGAAAAGTATCTATAGAAGGGTCAATATGTCCAATATCATTTTTGTATGTTCCCATAAGGGTAGCATGCATGTTGTTGGTGTATGGGCTTATTATAAGGGCAGTTTTGTCTTTTTCCTCTTTATTTGGATCTTAAGAAAATAAGGGTGTCTCTTAATTGAGAGATAACCAAGTTTTCTTAAACACCCCTTCTTTTTCTTCTACCTTTTCTCTATTATCTTCCCCTTCTTCCGCTCCTAAATCTCTCATCTTTCTTCAGGCTTGGTATCAAAGCAGGCCTTAAAACAGGGTTTGAAGTCTCAAGGAGGCTATTGACATCAACAGCCATACATTGACATTAGGTAAAGGTGTTAGGTGAGCTCGAAGCTAACATGCCTTAAATCGTGTGGATTTTACACGATTTACAATTATTTTTGCATCTTTTCTTTTTTTTTTTTTTTTTTTTTTGAAGATTTGAAATTATATAAGATTATGGAATTATGTCTTATTTGTCTTATGAGAAATTTATGAGTTGCATGCTATCATATGTTTGAATTTTGACCGGAGTGATGTGTTTTGAGTTCGAAGACCCATTATGTATGTTACATATGAACCCCATCATTAGGGGAAATGATGGGGTCACATTCATAGGGCAATATGTAAGACTCAGAGACCCTTTATGGGTGTTTATTAGGAGACCCCTTTGTGGATTGTATATTTGAAGACCCCTTGTGGGTTGCATTGCAAAGACCACTTTGTGGGTTGTATATTCAGAGACCTCTCATGGGTTGCAGAGACCCTTTATGGGTTGTATATTGAAGACCCTTTTATGTGTTATATATATATATATATATATATATATATATATATATATGTTCAAAAGGATTTTTACATATATAGTTCATAAAATGCATGTACAAATCTCCATACTGTTTTGACTTCTTAAAATGTATTTGGAACCATGATGGGAGTGGGTGGAGAGGTTGAGAGTTGAATGTTTTTAGCTAGATATGATTCTCTTAGCACTTGAACATTTCCTTTTAGCTATTGAAATTATTATACCTATGGGAGTTTAGTTTGATAGGTTTCTTTTATCATATGGTTTGTAAGGAAATTGTACTTTTAACGATGGCTCTTGTTGGAAATTTTATTCTTATGATAATAGAGAATGAAGTTTAAATGGATCATACAGTTGATAGGTGTTTTTTATATTTTTACTACAAGAGAAAGTGGTTTTAGCGGCAACCTTTTTCCATCAACTTCTAAAGTTAACGGTACAAGTTATTTTCTGCCGTCGACATTACTACTTGTTGACTCAAAATCACAATATATATTAAATGATTTTTTTTGTATTAACTGCGTTAATTTACTATTTAACACAAACTTGCATCAAATACCATTATTTTAACATTTAACATAAACTTGCATCAAATGTCGTTGATTATAAGGTTGGGTGTTTTTTTTTCATCGCTTTACCAAAATGAACCCTACTCTTCTTCTTTGTCTCTTAACCAAAACGGGAAGAGTGAAAAACGGAACCCTCCTTTGACGGCAAGATTCTGGCCAAGTGGAAGATGATTAGTAGAAGCAGCTTCCTCTTGCAATCATTGACGATCTTCGGTGGAGTTCAAGAAACGCAGCCAAACAATCTCCAGAAATTGGTTTATGTCGAAGGTGTAGAGTCGATCAACCACAACTTTAATATCCGTTCGCTTTGTGAATCTTCATTTGATCCTCAGCCGCGT
>JAOXJP010279741.1:0-19579 GCA_025762735.1 Platanus orientalis | reverse complement strand
GGGGTGATGTGACAGCTCCGAAAAGTGAAATGATACCCATGATGTGTCTTGTCTCACGACGTCTCACAAAGAGGGTCATCGCAGGTGATGTGACAGGTGATATGCGTCCCCTTAAATAAAAGGGTATAATGACCATTAAGCCAAATTACTTCGCTGAGTTTCAAAAACCTTATCCGAGTTACTTGGAAAACCTGGCCGAATGAATAGGGTAAGCCAGGATGCTGATGTTATCTAAGTTTTCTACTAATTTAAAGTAGTTTGGCCAAATTTTTTGAGTAACCAGTGAATTTTTAAGATTGTTTGTTTTGAGAATGATTGTCCGTTTTGAGACAGACCTCTAAAGGCATGCCATTGATTGACACATGATGTGGTTTTGAATTTGATGTCTTTTATTGATCACCTACTTTTTCAAATGAACACTTTTTTGGACCCTTTTACCCCCAAAAACAACACATGTCTGTTTATAATTCACCATATACACTACATGGCACTATTATCATAGAACATTTGCTTCAGCTTGCTTATGTTCTTTCCCTCTACAGGATAATTTAGCTTTTGAGTTATTTCATCCATAAGACTAACCTTCTTAATAATTGAAGGTTATTTTGGTAACCCTCTAAAATAAAAATTCCTAATGGGTTGATGCTCAGTTAGGGCTGTCAACAATCGGATACAAATCAGAAATATGTATGTCTGTATTTGTATTTGTTTATTTAATCGAATTCAAATATTTTATGGATGTGGACATTATTGGGTATTGACAATGGATATTTATGAACACAATAATGACCTAAGAAATTATAGAGAAAAAAGCCGATCGATAGATCAATGAGAAAATAGGGAACTAGCTACTGGGAGCTTTCTTTCATTCAAATTGAGATGAGAAATGGGTTAAGGTTATAGTATTCATATGTTGTATTCTACCTAACAAGTCCTACAATATTATAATATAAACATATATGGATATTTAATCAAATCGGATATAAATGCATTCAAATTGAATATTATCAAACTGAATACGGATAATAACCGGATAGTTGACAACCCTGTGCTCAGTCCATTGAATTTAGGTTCTCCGCAACATTACAAGCCTCTAGGAGATAATGTCCCACATAAAAAGTTACAAACATGAAGTTCACAAATTATACATTGATTAGAAACTTGATTATCAACCACAAATTTTGCTAGGTTATGAGCTACCTTGTTGGTACCTCTTGCCTCTTGGGCTAAATAAAATTTGTATTATTCAATGCTTGATTGAGTTGATGGCATTCTTGAATGATGGATTAATAGATGTGTCAAGGTGGTTCACTATCTACTTCATTGTCTAGCTCATTGAGGAGTCTGATGATTTGAAGACAATCACCCTAAAAAATTATTGTTTGTGCTAGGAAATTTTGAGCAAGTGTTAACCCTAGATGAAAAGCTTATGTTTCAACATCTTCTGCCAAATAATAAGACATTCCCAAATGGTATTGGTTTACTGTCTTGATGGTACCCTCTAATGATGGATGCTAGACATTGTACGTATCATGTTGCAATGATTTTGAATATTCATTACCTACCCCTCATCTTTCCAAATAGAGGGTATGTGAATATTCATTGACCAAGGATGTTGCAAATCTGAAAATAGAGTCAACCATTATTGGTGATTGAAAATCCTCTTATTATTTGTCTTCCACTATACCATTTAGAGTGGCACATAGATTAAACTTTGAACTTTCTTACGATGTTGATAGCCATTCTTACATCCATTATTTGAAGATTTTTTGGTTTTTCCCTATCTAGAATCCTAGTGGAGATCCAAACCATACAACATAAGCAAAATGGAATTGGAAAAAACTTTGATCCATTGTTTTTAATTTAAACCATAGAAAATGCAATAATAATTTGAATTTTGACTAACCCGAGTCAAAATTTGGGTGCTGAATGCCCTCAAAAGTTCTCATGGACTCGGAATGTAGCAAGGTCAGGGCCATTTTCTTAGTTTCATCCCTATCCTCAAAAAAGCATTTCACAAACTCCTAGTTCAGAGAATGTTCGGCCGTTCAATTCCACCCGGCTTTAGGCAGTTACAGAAACCCAATCTCTTCAAGTGACCCTGCTTCAAAAAACTCTCGGCAACTGCCAGGAACTCGACAGCCAATCTGTCAGCTTCTACAGTTCAAGTACTCCTCAAGTTTCAAAACCCCCAAATATGACCCATGACGGCATTTTACAGAAAAAACAGCAACATTCCCTGTCCAATATTGCCTAAATGCGTAAAAAATGGTTTTTGAGCCAGTTTCTTACTCAGGTACCATAATCCTGTGTAGTCAAAGGCTATGGATCACTTTGACCTAGGGTAATCTATCTCTGCACAATTTTTGGATCAATTTTACCATCTTGCCCTTTCAAAATGCATCTGAGAGCTTTTTAGGTCAAAAAAACCCTGATTTCACCCCTTGCCTTTTTTATAATTTGGTTTTGACTAGACCAGTGCGATCGGAGTATCTGTAACCTTTGAACATGACACTGACTGGGCCAACTTCTGAGCTCGATAGCTCATGAGGCGTGATGGCAGGGAGTGGGTTCAAAAAATCAAAAAGCAGTCATTACCTATTAAATAAGATAAAGCTAAAGTTTTTAGCATTAAATGCATTCACACCTTAGGACCATTTTAGCCCACCCTTGAATTAGCATCTTCCCATTTGATCTTCCACTCTCCTCCCTTGGATTTGCACCTTGAATTACAAATCCTTAGCGAGCCTTTCACACCCCCCGATTGGCATCTTGATACCTCCCCTTTAAGATTGCAACCAATGGGATATCACCAAAGGGTATCTCCCATGTCCCCCTTCCACATCACCTATCCATGCCCATTACCACACCCCAAATCTCACCCTCCATTCAACTAGCACAAGCCAACCTCGCCCCTCCATCTATCCACCTCACCTGTCCATGCCCCTTAGCACAAAATCATCCCAACCACACACCTAGATTTAATCCTAGCCCTCCACCTCATTTAGGATAGACATCATCCTAGCCCTCCACCTGGCAAACCCCAAGATCAATCTCAGCCCTCCACCACACAAATTTGGGGCTATAAATAGCCCCAAATTCATGCAGCCCCAGGTTGGCAAAGAAAAACCCTAAAATCGCTATGGCAAGAAGAAGAAAAAGAAGAAGAAAATGAGAGGAATTGACAAACCCTAGGTCACTTGGACCCAAGGTAAGCATAAAATCTCGTCTAGCTCCTCCCCTATGATAATACGTTAAATTGATATGTTGTTATGCTGTATAATTCATGTCTAAACACTACTTCAATTCAGGTTACATAGTAGAGGCTCAATAGCCTTTACTTGTTCTTATTTTGAGCATGTTCTATTGTCAATTTTATTGTGAATTTTGTAGAAGGCTGTTGAAGTCCAAATTTGACTATGTTTGACTAGACATACATGCTAGCTATTGTATTTAATTTTGTGATTTTAGGAGTTGTGGAAGGCCTCCCAAACAGACCCCAAAATCAGTGTCTTTTGAGACTAGATAAGCTGAATATTTGGGGATTTTTGTTTGAATTTTGTATGCATGATTTGAAGCCTAATTTTTATATAATGTTCATGTATATACTGCCTGCTACCGTGCATAATTTCATAATTTTTTCAAAACCCTAAGGGTTCCAAAATCGAGAAATCCAACTGCTGGATTTTCTCTCAATAACTAATGCCTGATTTTTAAGGAATTAAAATTCAGGTGTTGAACAAACAAGTGTCAAGAGAAAAATCAAGCATTGAGATCTGGGACCCACCCCAGGGAGCCCTGATTCTTCTCCAGGCCTGTCCTATAGCTTCTAAAACCTCTAGAATTTAATCCTGTGCATATGAACCTTTATGGGCCCTCATTTCTATCCCAACTCCTGAATTTAATTTTAGGTGTTAGATGGAAATTCAGGCATTTGAGTGAATTTTAGGTGTTAAGCCTAGGGTTAAAAACCATGTTTTCAAAATTAGTTAAGTGTGTGTGTGCCCTAGGCAAAGTGCAAAGACCCAAGAGAAACCCTACCCCTCTAGGCCCCACCTTTGTGGCCCAAAAACCAATGATGGTTACTGATCCTAGCATCCAATGCCTGAATTTCTCCTGAATTAAATTCAGGCATTAAACTTTCAGGTGTCATACCAAAAAACAGGCGTTAGGCTTATGACAGATGACCAAGTGGCTTACTTTGGGAGATCATATCTCCACATGGCCTGAACCCAAGATCCCTAAGGTTGCACAGTGTAACCCTACGAACCTTCCTTTAACCCAAACCATGGGTCCCATAGCACTAGGACCCCCCAAACCACCTTAAAAGATTATACAAACATGTTAATGTGATCAACCTCCAATGCCTGATTTTCACCCTGAATTAAATTCAGACATTGGAAATATAAGCGTTAAGATGAAATATAGGCATCAAGCCTGTAATACAGAAAACACTATTTCTTTATTTTCTTCCCCTTGTTCCAGGGTTGATCCTAACCTTAAAGAGCCAAACCAAAAACATTTTAGAGGGCCTACATCCCTTTAAAGGTCCAATCCAATAAGAGGTCTCCTACGATTAGAATATGTTAATGTGATGGCCAATTTATGGATTTTCCAGAAACCAATGCCTGATTTTCACCTTGAATTAAATTTAGGCATTTAAAAATCAGGCGTTGAGGGTAAAATTAGGCATCAAGAATGAGGAAAATCTAGCAAACACCTAACTTAGAATGCACAAAGCATGGACTAAGACATACTTTAAGACTTGTGTGAATTGGAGAAGCAACCCTAAAAAGACGGGATTTGAGGTGCCTAACACCTTCCCCAAGTGCAACCAAACAACTTACCCTCAATCTCCAGGACACAGACTAGTATCAGGAGTTATACCCTAGACCTTCGGGTCTAGACTTCTCCTCTTCCCCGAAGAGGAGAACCGACATATAAATCCATCGGTTAAACCCCGAGTTGGTAGCGACTCCAAGTAAAGCCCAACCCTCGCACAGGAGGAGGTTGGCAACCCCACAGTCGAAGTGGGCCCCGATGTCCACATATTGGCCATGAAGTGGACCCTGATGTCCACAAACTCCATAGAGAAAATTGATGGAAAGTGTAGCTTCAAAATATGGATAAATGACTTATTGGTACAATAGGGATTATATAAGGCATTTACAAAGAAAAGAAAGGTTAGCCCAAGGAGATGGAGGATGATGAATTGTAAGACAGAAATGTGGGAAGTCAGCCCAACTCATCTCTATCTTGTGGATAATATATTATTTAATGTTATATAAGATGATTCGACACCGGTTTTATGGGAGAAGTTGGAGAACTCTACATGGGAGTAACAATTGAATAGACTAAAGATAGAGGATGGTGCAAATCTGTTGGAATACTTAAATGTGTTATACTAGCTCTTATATCAATTGCATAAAGTTGATGTCAAGGTAGTAGAGTAAGATAATGCATATTGCTTCGTACCTTGCTTTCTGATTATTATGATAACTTTGTGACAACTTTATTATTTGAAAAAGATATAATAAGTTTAGAGTATGTCACAACATATTTCTTACCTAAAAGATTAGGAGGAAACCAAATCTTAAAAGAGGTTAATATTTTGACTTGATTGGTCTGAAGGAGAACCACAAGAGAAGGTTATCAGCGAGAGGGTCTAGGAACAAAAGGTCTAGGTCCAAGTTAAGAGTAAAGGACAAGGTGTAGTGGAAAACTATAAGGAATGGGCACAATAAGATGGATTATCCATAGTGTGTTAACAAGAGAAAGGTGACAGTAATAGTTCAACAGTGGTAGAAGAACATGAGTACATCAGAGTGTTCTCACAATTTTTGAAGGTATGTATCTTTTGTATTATGATAAATGGATACGGATGGTGAGAATGACAATTTCAGGCTCAGGCCCTTTAATGGTGTTTAGAGCTGGGGGTGTCCTTACACTGGTCAGATGATCGCAAGACAAGCCCAAGTCTTTGGTGGGACGAACCCTACACAACACAGAGGAAGAGTCAAGGCGCTACCAACCGGTGGGGTGCCGACCTCTAACTCTCTGACGGTCAAGTTAGATGTGGGTGGTCGTGGAATACTTATCCAAATTAGGGTTTTTGATTTTTCTCATACCTGGTGTTTGTGCTTCTGCTCCCCTCCCTTTATAGGTTTTAGTAGTGGTGTATCAGGCAAGATTTGGCATTTCTCCTCTCCCCATATTCTTTGTCACGTTCCTCCTGCCATCTCTGTCTCTTTCTCAATATGTTAGGCCAGCTGCAGGGAATATTCTCTCCTGGTAATGGTTTCTTGATTATTCTTATTTCTAAATATGGAAAGTTGGGTCTCTACCATTTCTTACCTATAGGGAATTTTTGGAGATCTAGTATCAATCGTGGTTACGGTTCCTTCGTTTGGTGTCGAGTGGTTCAATCTAAACCCCAGGATTGTTCAGGCAACACCCTGGGAGTATTCACAGGAGTCCTGGAGTGTCGAGTACCAAAGTGTGGAGTAAGTGGTTTGATGTTTCCTAGTGGCGCCTCTGTATTGGAAGGTCGCCGGGTACCCAAACCTCTTGCCGATGGCCTCAATATCTTTTAGGTCAGGGGACCCCAAAGATTCCCTAGGTTGGTCTCCTCCGGGATCCCTTGGGTTGATTTCTTTGGGGTCATGACTTTACTAGTTCATCCAGGTCAGTTTTTAGGAACCTTAGTATCTTTCCCCATCAGTTTCCCCCCTCATTCCCGAGTCCAAGGTTACGTGGCTCGAGAATGCGAACTATTTGTGACCGTTACTCCTCATTTTAGCACATGTGGTTCATCATTTCAGTTATTGAGGTGACATTGATTTGGGACAGGCACTAATGATGGCTTTGTATTTAATGGGCTTCAGTAGCCAAGGGGGTCTGCTAGCACTGGTTATGAGTCATGTCAAGCATTGTGTCTCTTTGGATCCCTAG
Source organism: Platanus orientalis (assembly GCA_025762735.1). NCBI lineage: Eukaryota > Viridiplantae > Streptophyta > Magnoliopsida > Proteales > Platanaceae > Platanus > Platanus orientalis. The sequence goes on along the minus strand of JAOXJP010279741.1, from coordinate 12,628 downwards.
ACCATCGGACGGTTGTATTTAAATCCCTTTAAGATTTTGAGATTCAAGCATTACTTCGCTTCTTGGGTTAATTTCACTACCTCGTGGATGCGAGACGCGTGTAGGGTCGAGGATGTGTAGGCTGCCTACAAATATCCCCTGGAAGAGGGATTCATTTTTCTTTGTCACTCCAAACTTTCCTCTATGCTTATGTCTATTTTCTTGGGCGATTTCCTACAAGTTCTCTACTTCCCAGCGTTTAGTCGTTGTTGTTTCTGGCACATGTTACCCTTCTGGGCATTCAGTTTTCACCATCTCTAGCACCCCTTCTATTTCTGGGTGCCTATTTCCTACAGTTTCCAATGTTTCCCCCCTATTTGTTCCCATTTCAGGTAGCTTATTTCCATTTTCATAGCTTGCTTTTCTATTTGGTTAATTTGTCTTCTATCTTTTCCAGTTTCCTTATTTTCTACTTAGCCTTTCTTTTCCTCTATGAACCTATGGTGTCCAGGGATACCGTTGATCTGATCATCGACGGTGCTGATGACCTATTGGAGGTCCATCAAAACCTTGTGGGGTAGGCCACCGAGCCAGCCCCATATCATGCCCAAGAGGCGGCAGGGAAGATTGCCCCCGAGAAGGATTTCATTCTCGTCGGTTACTCCTCCTGAGTTGGGGGAGTGAGCCCTGACTCGCTTTTGTCAAACTTTCTTTATTCCTGAGGGGTCATTCTTTCCAGCCCCGGGGATACCCAGGCCTTCGAGGCCCCTACCGGCAGCGTGGCGCTATACAATTAGGCCCTTCCAGAGGGTCTCTAATTTTTGGTTCCCTCATTTTTAAAGGAGCTGTTACTTTGTCTCGAGTTGGCGCCGGGGTAACTAATGCCCAATGCTAGTGGATAGCCATAAGATGTATGATCCTATGGGAGTTAACATTTAAGGAGCCAACCCACCTCACCCTTAACGAGTTCTTCCACTGCTACTGCTAGAAAAAGTAGGAGCCAGGTGATTTTATTTTGCCAGTCAAGACCCGACTACAACCCTGGTGACCGGGCTCCAGAGCTCTAATAACGGGTGGAGGGGCCGATACTTCTTTATTTCTAGCGAAGGCTGGGAGTACCCCCCAGGGGAGGTCCCCCTCGTGAAGTTCAACTAGACCTGGGCATCGGCCATCTGCCCTGTAGGTGAGTCATGATTAGCCATTTTTTTATAGTCTCCCTGTTTGTTCTATCTTTTTATGTGTTTGCCTTTTTTGTGTCAATTTTAGAGGTAGACAAGTTATCCCCAAGGAGGACGCCCTCATTTGGGAGGTTGTGAACCACTTGACTCATGCCTACCCTGACCTTGTTACCCCCAAGCACCTCCATCGGTTTGGGTTTGGGCCTAACCCAGGTAACTCGTCTTCTTTTTTTTATTTCCTAGTCCTATTTTATATTCCTCCTCTCTTCCTCTCTACCATCTCTTTTTTGTGTACGACTAACTTTTGATCTTGGGTTGTGTCTTATTGTGCAGTGATGATGACGAATAAGAAGTTTTTGGCTTAGGCCCAGGAGGCTAGAGTAGCAAGCTAGGGGTGCCTGTGACCACAAAGAAGCGAAAATGGCACCTTATTATTAGGGGGCCCTTAGAGGCTCAGGCCCCCGAGGTCACCACCTCGTCTCCCAAGGCCTCTATTCCAATCATGGACTTGGAGGTGGAGATTGTTGGGTCTCCTCCAATCCCAGCCACCGACGGCGAAGTAATGACTTCCCTCAAAATTTTCCCTGCACTGAGGCTTCCCCTCTGCCAGCAATGATCGCGGCAGCACCTTCCCCGGGTGGCACATCTTCTAATGCCGCCAATACCCGGGCACTCTCTTCCTCGGCCCCAAAGAGGGGTCAATCTTCATCTAGACCCTCATCTCGGCTGTTGAAGTCGAGCCTCAGGGTGGATTATCTCTTAGGAGGTGTTCCCCCCGAGGAACTTGAGTCCTTAAGGAAAAACCTCGACACTTCTGTGCTCCATCGGGAGATGATGCACTATGCGGCCAATGAAATCTTTATTTTTCTCCTTGTATCATTTGTGTCTATACTGACTCATTTCCTTTTGCATATATATTTTAGACTGTGACCCTGATGGAAACCTCTATCCAGAGGTTTAAGGTACGCAAGTAAGTCTGAGGTGATCTCTAGAATCGCCTCGCTAAAACCAAAATTGAGCTCGGTGCCACCTAAGATAGCACCAATGCTAAGATCTGTGCCCTGCAAGAAAGGATCTCTTAGGCCGAGGGCTCCAAATCTAGCCTAGCCACTAAAGTCACGGAGAACGAGGCCTGCATCGAGGAACTCATGGCGAGATTGTGATCTATTGAGGCGAAGATTACCTTGGCCAGGGAGAACTCGGGGTAGAGAGGAATCATTGCCCCATAAATTGATGACTCGTTTGCCTTAACTCTCGAGGAGGCTGGGTGTAAGAAGGTGGCATAGGTCGTGGAGCTCGCCCATATTTGGGCTGAAGAGGAGAGGGAGAGGCTTATCGAGATGGCGATTCCCAATTATCTGGCCTCCAATGTCTTCTTCCGTCGTTAAGGTCGGGTGTTTCTTGGAGGGGTTCGAGACCTTCCAGGAGATAATGGCTAAGGTGTATGCCAATTGTGACTTCTCTACCTACATCCCTAACGAGAAGGAAGAAGAGGGTGAGGAGGGGAAGGAATGAGGAGAAAGAGGAGAGAAGGGGAAGGAGTGACTGAAGGAGTGGTCGGGCAAATTGGGCCTACGGCCTTGGGAGATGCTACCTCGAGGGATGCTAACCCCCAGGTGTAATTGTACTTTTTATCTTTCTTTCCCTTTTTTGACATTTTTTGGAAGCTTTTAATATATAAATGAAGTTTCTTTTTTGCCTCTATCTTTATGTACTCTATTGTTGTTGCAACTTTTCTTCTTAAATTTTTTCTAAGTATGGATGTGTGTCGTGGTGGTTATGTTTCTTCTTGAGTTTCCCAGGTGTGTTGGGGTAAGCCATGATAGGGGCTCCTAAGAGTGCATAGATAGTTAATGAATTTTTTTAAGTATGTGTGCATCTCGAGGTAAATAACTTTTCATCGAGTGGGGGTAGACAATGGAAACTTTCTCTAAGTGTAGGTACATCTCGAGGATAACGCTCTCTCAATGAGTAAAGATAAGCGATAATAAAATTTTTCTAAGTGTAGATACGTCTCGGGGATAACTTTTTTTCAACGAATAAGTGCATTGCCCTTAAAATAATTTTTCAAACCCCTTAGTCTCTTATGGTCTAGGTGATGAAGGGTTCCCAATGACACTCTTTTGGGCTTAAGCCCTTACCCCTCACAGGAGCCCTTCCTTAGTAGTGTTGTTAGGCACTCTTAAGTCCCTATTTCAATTTTATATATGAGAGGGGGTAGCTGTACTTACTTGGTGTCAAATGATCAATTTCAGTTATGATGCACACGTCTCGATGCGCCTCGGGATCAATCTTGTGACCTAGGGTCAATCTTGTGACCTAAGGGTTAATCATGTAACCCTAGGGCTAATCTTACAACCCAGGCACGAGGGCCTGAAACTCTCTTCTAAGGGATGGGTCAATCTTGTGACCTAGGGTCAATCTTGTGACCTGAGGGTTAATCTTGTAACCCGATGAATAATCTTAGAACCTGGGCGTGAGAGCTTGAAATTCTCCTCTGAGGGATGGATCAGTCTTATGACTTGGGGTCAATCTTATGACCTAAGGGTTAATCTTGTAACCCAATGGCTAATCTTATAACCTAGGTGCGAGGGCTTAAAATTCTCCTCTAAGGGATGGGTCAATCTTGTGACCTAGGGTCAATCTTATGACTTGGGAGTTAATCTTATAACCCAAGGGCTAATCTTATAACTCAGGCACGAGGCCTGAAATTTTTCCTAGCTCTACAGAGTAAGAACATCTCATTAACTAGGGTTGAATCATTACATCTGCTTTACTAATAGTATTTTCTCAAGTACTCAACATTCCATGGTCGTGGCAGGGGCTTCCCTTGCTTTGTCTTAAGGTGGTACATCCCGAGCCTATGACAACTTGTTACCAGGTAAGGCCCTTCCTAGTTTGGCCTCAGTTTTCCCTCTATCGGGTCTTGTGTGGCCAAGATCACATTTCTAAGGACTAAGTCCCCCATTGTGAACCTCCTCGTCTTGACCTATGATTTGTAGTACTTGACCATTTTCTGTTTGTAGATGGTTACCCGAAGTGTGACCTCGTCCCTTTTCTTTTTCAGCATGTTGAAATTGTTCCTAAGGCCCTCCTCGTTCCTTCTTGAGTCAAAATTCATGATCCTGTATGTAGCCATCCCAATCTCGATAGGTATTACTACCTTGGTCCCAAACGCCAAGAAGAATGGCGTTTCCCAAATGGGGGTCCTTACTGTAGTGCGGTATGCCCAAAGAATGCTTGAAAGCTCCTCGAGTCAAAGGCCTTTAGAGCTTTCTAGTCTCTTTTTGATGATGCTCGAAAGTGTCATGTTGGTGGCCTCCACTTGGCCATTGGCTTGCCAGTGATTTGGGGAAGAGAAATGATTTTGATCTTGAGTTTTGCATAGAATTCTCATAATCGAACATTGTCAAATTGCTTGCCATTTTCGGTTATGAGCACTCGGGGAATCCCAAACTGACACACGATTGATTTTCAGGTGAAGTCCTGGACGTTTTTCTTAGTGATTTTAGCCAAGGGCTCAACTTTCACCCACTTTGGGAAGTAGTCGATGGCTACAACTAAAAACCTCATCTGCCCCTACCCTCAAGGGAGGGGCCCGACAATGTCGATTCCCCATTAGGCGAACGGCTAGGGTCCAGCTATTAGGACCAACTCCTCTATGGGATTTTTAAGAACATTGGTGAACCTTTGATATTTGTCATATTTTTGGGCAAATAGGATTGCATCCTTTTACATAGAGGGCCAATACTATCCAGCCCTGATTGCTTTGTGGGCCATTGTTGAGCCTCCCAAGTGGTTCCCACATATTCTTTCATGTATCTCCCAGAGCACATAGTCGGCCTCCTCTTTGGATAAGCATCTGAGTAGGGGGAGGGTGAAGCTCCTCTTATAGAGGGTATCACCGAGGAAGAGATACCAACTCTCTCTTATTTTCACCTTTCTTGGCTCGTCCCTATTCCTAAGCAATTCATCACTTTTCAAGTATTTTGTGATCTGGTTGGCCCACTCAGGCTTAGGGCTGGCCATGTTGACTTCCTTACCATTTTCAGCCTCGGTGCTTAGCTTGGGTACACTTTATAAAGATCCTAGGGTTAAGATTTTTTGTGATTGATGATGTGAGTTTGGCCAACCTGTCAGCTTTTTCATTATGATCGCATGGGACCCACTACCAGTGTGTGGTTATGCTTCATCCGCTCATCCTTTGCCTTGTATTCCCCTCGCACTTGTCCTACCACAAGCTGGGAGTCATTGTTGACTCTCACTCGCTTGGCTTCGAGGGCACGGGCAAGGCTTAATCCAATGAGCATTACTTCATACTCGGCCTTGTTGTTAGTTATCTTGAACCCAAATCTGATGGCATATTCAAGCTCATTTCTTTTTGGTGTGATCAAGACAACTCCTCCCCAAGCTGTGTTTCTTGTAGAGCATCTATCAACATATACAACCCATTTTGCTTGACCAGTTTCCTCTCCCCTAGGTTGTTCCTCCTACACCTCAGACTCACCCCCTAACGCATGAGTGTATTTAGCAATGAAGTATGCCACTGCTTGACCCTTGATGGCTCCCCGGAGGTGGTATTCGATGTCAAACTCACTAAGTTCCACTAACCACTTGACTAGTCTCCCAGAGGACTCGGGTCGGTGTAATATGGTCTTAAGTGGCTAATCAGTGAGCACCCCGATGGTGTGGGCCTAGAAGTAAGGTCTTAGTTACCAGGCGGTGACAACCAATGTGAAAGCCATCTTCTCAGCCCTTGGGTATCTTTCCTTTGCTCCCCTGAAAGCTCTACTAATGTAGTATACTGATGTTTACACCCCACCTTCCTCCCTGATTAACACTAAACTGACTATCATTTCCGATACTAATAGGTACACATACAACACATTGCCCTGCTTTAGCTGATTGATCAACGACAAGAAGCTGAGGTGGTCCTTAAGCTCTTAGAAGGCCTTGTCGAATTCTTCATCCCAGCAGAACGCCCATTTCAATAGACAAAAAAATGGAAAGCACTTGTTTGTGGCTCGGGATATGAATCTTCTTAAAGTTGTGACCCTCTCTGCTAGTCGTTGCACTTTTTTGGTGTTCCTCGATGGTTGCATATCAATTATGACCTTAACCTTCTCAGGATTTGCCTTTATCCCTTACTGAGAGACCATAAACTCGAGGAACTTCCCAGCAGATACTCTAAAAGCACATTTATCATGGTTGAGTTTCATTTATACTTCCTCAGGGTCTAGAATGTCTCGCTCAAATCTGACAAATGTTGCTCAACTATAAATCTTTTCACTAGCATGTCATCCACACACTTCAACATTTCTCATTCTCTGGTTTTTGGAAATCTCGTTAACGATTCTCTAGTAGGTTACTCCTGCATTGTTTAGTCTGAAGAGCATGACCTCATAACAATAAAGCCCACGGTCGGTGATGAAAGTTGTTTTCTCTTGGTCGGACTCATACAACTTTATTTGGTTATACCCCTAAAAAGCGTCAATGAAGCTGAGGGTCTAGTGGCCGACCATCGAGTCCACCAGTGTGTCGATTCTCGAGAGTGGAAAGCTATCTTTGGGGTATGCTTTGTTAAGGTCGGAGAAGTTAACACACATACGCCACTTCCCATTAGGCTTTTGTATCATGACTACATTTTCTAACCACTAGGGGTAGTGTACCTCCTTTATGAAGTGGGCCTTGAGTAATTTCTTTACTTCCTCTACGACGACCTGATTTCTTTTTGGAGCAAATTTTCTCTTCTTTTGCTTGACAGGCCTCGAGGCCAGGTTTACATTAAGTCGGTGTACTATCAACTAGGGGTCTATCCTTGACATGTCCTCATGCGTCCAAGTAAACACATCCAAATTCTTGATAAGAAAATTTGCAATTGCTTCTTGAAGTCTTCCAACAAGTCTGACCCCACTCAGGTTACCCGATTTGGTATTATCAAGTCAAGGATAATACTATTAAGTTCCCATCCTGGCTCCACTACTACATAGGTCATTTCATCTCGAACCTCTAGATTATCAATTAGAATGGCCTCCTTTAGGGTCGTATCCCCTTTAAGTGAGACCACATAACATTCTCAGGTCACCACCTGATCCCCCCTGACTTCCTCGACCCCTTCTTTAGTCGGGAAACATGTCAAAAGGTGGTAGGTCGAGGTGACTACTTTAAGTCGGTTCGGTGCCGGTCTTTCAAGGATGGAGTTATAGGCAGAGAGGTAGTCGACCGCCTTGGTGATCTGCTGGTCACCAGTCCGGGTGATGACTAGTAGGCCGGTGGTCTCGAGGGGGAGTAGCCTGTCACCTATGAACCCAATCAAGGGTGTTTAGATTGGCTTGAGTTTATCTCGTCTAACACCCATCTGGTTGAAGGCTGAGAGATAGAGAATGTCTGCTGAGCTCCCATTGTCAATGAGGACATGGTGCGTGATGTAGTTCAAGATGACCAATGTCACTACCGTCGAGTCATTGTATGGTAGACTCACTCCTCGGGCATCCTCTATAGAGAAGGTGATGGGGGGATGCCCTGCCTTGTGCTGCTTGGTCAGTGTCTCTGTCATCCTCATCTACCAATCTCTTTCTACATGTATCTGCCTCACATATGACCTTCTTGCTGAGCTGGACTCTCCTCCCTCGACAAGCCCACTATCAATCACTCTAATATCTCATATTGGCCATTCTAGTCTTCTCTCTTCTAGAGCAGGAAGGTCTCGATTAGTATCTTCATGCCTAATCGGGGGCTGCCCTACAATGAATCTCTACAGCTGCCCTCATTGGATAAGTGCTTCTATATGTTCCTTCAGGTCGAAGCAGTTGTTTGTGTCGTTGACATCATCCACTTACAGCATCTCCTTGTTGAATTGGGACACAATCTCAGACGGACTTGCCCTTTCTCTGCTTGATATTTAGTAGGTAAGTGATGGGATTCTGGTGTCTTTATTCACCTATGAAGTAGCCTACAAACTATCGGCTAAGTTCTATAAAATTTGAGATGTTTCCAGGCTTTAATTAATTGAACCAAACTCAGGTAGATCCCTTGATAATTGTGGGAAAGGCCCGACACATGATCTCGTTAGGGGCCGCTTGGAGGTTCATATGTGTCTTATTGGCTTCTAAATGGTCAAGGGGGTCTCTGCCTCCATTGAACATCTCCATTTGAGGTGGCTTAAATTTGTCAGGCAGGGGCCTCACCATCACCTCCGGAGTAAACAAATGATTAGTCCTCTAGATAAGCTCATCAACTATAGCTGGGGATTTTCCCTTCATAGCCGCCTTCATGGTTGTCATCTCCCTTCTCACATCCTCTATCTTCTCCTTCCAAAGGTCAGGGTATGAATCCTCTCCCCAGGCTGGCACGCCTCCTGGAATCGAGACGTCATGGTGCTTCCTGCTTCATCCTCTTGTCCCATGCCACCTTCATAGCTCCCGACAGGAGGGGCGTGGGGTCCCCTCCATTCTGCTTCCTAGTTGTCGAGATCACCCCTTCAGCTTCTCAACTTCTATATGATTTCTTAGTTTTGGTTCATTAGTAGTTGCACGCTTGTCGTCAAACCTAGGACCCTCTACTCAAGGACAGCTACTTGTGGTGCAATTGTAGTGTCCTCCATCTGAGACGAAGTTTTCCTATCTGTTAACTCCGGAGCCTGGGTTGTGTTGAGCCTCCATTGACCTGGTCTCGACCATGTAAACCTTTGATTCTTAGGGAAGAAGATATCCCATAGACGGTGTCAACTAATGGTGAGAGCGATAATTTCATGCCCAGGCCCTCTGATGGTGTTCGGAGTTGGGGGTGTCCTTACACTTGTCAGATGTTCGCATGGCAGGCCCAAGTCTTTGGTGGGACGGACCTTGCACAACACAGAGGAAGAGTCAAGGAGCTAGACACCAGTGGGGTTCTAGCCTCTAACTCTCGACAGTCAAGTCAAATGGAGGTGGTTATAGAATGCTTATCCAAATTAAGATTTTTTATTTTTCTCATACCTGGTGTGTGTGTTTCTCCCCCCTTTATAGGCTTTAGTAGTGGTGTATCAGGCAAGATTTGGCATTTCACCTCCCCCCACATTATTTGTCGCATTCCCCCTGCCATCTCTATCTTTTTCTCAATATGTTAAGCCAGTTGTAAGGAATATTTCCTCCTGGTAACAATTTCTGGATTGTTCTTATTTTCAAATATCGAAAGTTTGGTCTCTACCATTTCTTACATGATGGGGATTTCTGGAGATCCGGTGTTGGTCGTGGTTACGGTTCCTTCGTTTGGTGTCGAGTGGTTCAGGAAAAACCCCGGGAGTGTTCACGAGAGTCTCAAAGTGTTAGGTATCGAAGGCTAGAGTAAATGGCTTAGTGTTTCCCGATTGCACCTCGGTATTGGAAGGTCGTCGGGTAGCTAGGCCTCTCACCGATGGCCTCAATATCTTTTGGGTCGAGGGACCCAAAAGATTCCCCAAGTTGGTCTCCTCAGGGATCCCTTGGGTCAATTTCTTTGGGGTCAGGACTCTACTAGTTCATCGGGATCAGTTTATAAGGCCTCAATATCATTCCCCATCAGATATTATTCAAGATTTCCTATTCATATATGCTCTAAAAATAATATTTTGATATATTCCAAGATAATAAGATAAGTGTTCTCTCTTTGGGTGATGGGTCCACTTGTGATATCATTAGTGTTAGGAGAGTGATGACCAAGATGTTTGATGAAGTGATCTGTACTTTAAATGGTATAGTGTATGTCCCAAATATGCAAAAAGAAAAATCTAATATCACTAGATCAGTTGGACTCCATGTATTGCAGGTAGAGTCCCAAAAATGAGATGTGATTATTTAGTCCTCATGAAGGGAGAGAAGTCTGATGGTTTTTATCATCTGATGGGAAATATGATAGTTGATGTTTTTTTTTCAATGAGAAGCTAAATATAGTGTACACGGAAAAACAAGTGTTTTACAGGATTTCTTTCACAATTAAGGCAGAGACAGGTGTCATAGTTTTTTAGGTGGCAAAAAATGGTGAGGAGATGACAGATAGAGGTCCCTCTCTAAAGTTGACTAGGTGAATCGACTTAAGGCTTCTATACATGTTCATTAGTTATATCATGATCGAGTCAAGTGGAGTCAGGATCGAATTGATGCAATAGCACATGTATCTAGTGATTCTTCAAGCCAATGGTTCTTTGCAATGATAGTAAATGGGTTATGATTCAACTCCATGGTGGAGGTGCATTCAAAGCATATGTGGCATAGAGTTTAATAAGAAAAGTTATCCCAAAAGTGGTTTTAGAATGTAGTCCAAGCTAGTGTTCATGTATCACATGATATGTATAATAGCAAAGATACAGGTGGAGCGATTTCAATAAAAAATATTCAAGATGGATGTAAACATGTCAAAGTAGAGATTGTTGTTTTTGGAAAAATTATAGCTGAAAGGCAACTCCTTCATGTGAAGGCACAATTTCCTTTTCTAAATAAGCAAAGGTAGAACGTGAGAGCTTTCTTTATTAGGTGTACCCCTTATTTCTCATACTTGATAAGAGAGAGTAGTTGTTTTCTTTTCTATGATTATTTTTCTTTGAAGAGATTCTTTGTAGTGAAAAAACAAGGTTTTCTCTAAGTTGTGAGAGAATATGAAAATGGTGTTCTTCATGGTTTAGTGAGAGAAGGGCTCTCAGGTTTTCTTAAGCTTAGGTTTGAGCTAAGAAAAAATTATCTATTTTTTGTAATAACTTGTATTTTGTAGTTTATAGCTAGAGAAGAATGAGCAACACCTATGGACATAGGCTAAAGAGATAACCCACATAAAAATCTTCATCTTGTGTGTGTTTATGATTTCTTTGTAGTTGCATTATTTTTTATTGCATAACTAATGAGTGGTTTAGACCCATATCTCATCACGTTCTATATTAGGGTTGTTTTCACTACACCAACACTTGTTATGTTGGAATTTTAATATTTCTATTGTTCTCAATGGTACATTCTGATATATAAAGCGATACCTAGGTCGTAGCTCTACCATTGCATGCAATGAATGGATATGATTTACTACTATAAAAAAATTAGTAGTATATATTATAAAGTGGAACCAGTAGTTCATATTAAAGGCAAGACAAGAAATCGGAGTTGAAACAAAAATCAGTTACTAATTTCCCTTCATGAGGAAGAAAGAATGGATTACATGTAATACCCTGCATTGCACTTAAAGGGGTAAGAAGGTAATATAATACATGTAAGGGTAAAATTTTTATTTAACACATTCAGATAGACCTTAGAGTGGTTTAGTAATCCTTTGGACCAAACTATAAGTGTAAGACCCAAGTAGGGCCTCAAACTTATCAAGTTCAAAAGTTATCCTGATTTTGTATATAGGATAACTTTATGGGCCCACTGACACACATCCCGAGTGAATTAGAGGTTTAGCCATACCTTGTTAGAAAGATATATGAGTTTAATTTCCAATTCATCAAACAGTGTGCAATTATGAGTTTCCTAGAAGAAGTTATGTCAATTCTCCCATAAAGTGTCTATGCTGACAGCCCTACGTATTTGAGGTAACTTCTCGGGCCCACTGACACCAATCCTGAGTGAACTAGGGTATGATTCTTACCTTTTTAGAAATGTCTTTGAGTCTAGTTTCTAACCAACAAACCATTTATAAACAGAAGTTTTCTAAAGAGAGTTATGTCAATTTTACTGAAATGTATCAAAACTGGAAGTTAAGCGTTCGTGATCCAAGTCGTAATCAATCACACATAATGGGCATACCTTTCGGGTGGTGCCCATGATCGATCACAAACCCCATAATCGATCATATAGTGTCTGGGCATCAAATTCATGATCGGTCACAAACCCCATTATCGATCACGAAACATCCAGAATGCGAAAAAAATGTCTACGAATTTATATTTTGTGCCATTTATAATATGGCTTGCCCCCATTTGACCCCTAAACATGTGAGATCTTGTCTTGGATGAGTTTTAACACATTTAAACCCTCATTTAGGTCATGTAGAACAAAAAAGTAAATGTTTGGAGGATTAGAGAAGCTTGAAAGAGGAAGAGGGAGATTTCCCCCCAATTTAGTAAGTTTCACTCCCAACTTTGAAAATCCACTAGGTTAGCTCATTTTATTCTAGATTTTCTTTCTCTATCTAATTTACACTAATTCTACATTATTATATAGAAGATAAAAGGGAAGGAAATGAAGTTCTTAAGGATTTTGGAGCTTGAGCTAAGAGGAAAATTGAAATTGTGAGTTTTCATACATGATGTGTTATTCCCCTTGTTTCTTCTATTGTTTCTTCATTGTTATTCATCTATTTGGCTCGTATTTTAGTTTTTTAATCTCTTGATTGTTAATCTATGAGGTTTTAGTGAATCTACACCACCATATCCTTAGATTTATGAGACTTTAGTGAGTTTTCATACATGATGTGTTGCTCCATTTGATTTCCTACCATTTTCTTTATGGTTATTCTTCATTATGATTTGT
>JAOXJP010279731.1:0-19580 GCA_025762735.1 Platanus orientalis | reverse complement strand
AGTAAGAGAATCTTTGATGAGCACAATACCTCAGTTTATGGTGTGCAATTTGGTTGTGGAATGCTCTTGGAAATCCCTATTAATAGCCTTCTGTACTTCAGATTTCTGATTTTAGCATCTTGAATCTTCAAGTATGGAGAAATTGTAGCAAAAAGATATGGAGAAGAAGTTATGATGAATTAGAAGAAGAACTAGAAGAGAGAAGAATAGAAGAAGAAGAAAAGAAATTTAAGAAGTTGGGAGAAGAAATAGAAGAAGAGGGATAGAAGGGCCGCCAAGGCTTCAACCCTAGAAGAGGGAGGGGATATGATGGGATACAACACCCACTTGGGAAAACCCAATTCAAAACTTTAATTCATAATTCAACTCCATTGATTCAATTGGGGTGGGGGTGGGGGTTGCCTTTAAATAGGCTTACAAACTTAAAATAATAGAAACTTGCTAAATTTAGAAACTTATAAAAAACCTAAAAGACTTGCTAACCAAACTTTCTTAAACTCTTTAGACTTCTAAATAATCTTCCTAAAATTTAAACTACTAAAGACTAGGAAACAACGTGGCTGTCCACCAGCTTGTGTGGGGCCCCTTTTGTTGACTTTGGAGTCTCACTGCATGACAAAATAATGAGCTATAAACCAGCACACAAAATTCTCCACATTGCCCTTGGCTTTTAGCCTTATTACATAAAACTCATGCATAAAATAAAACCTAAACTACGCTTGGCATAAAGGGCCTTATTACAAAATTATCCTCACACCCCTCGAACATTTAAACAACCCACATAAAGATACAAGACTTGAATCTTGCTCTCTTGTGTGGAGAAACATGCAGGAACCTCTTCTTGCTGTCCGCATCAAAAACTTTAACTTTAGACCTAAATTATCAGTATCAGCTGTCAATCTTAAGTAACTCAAATAAGCTTAAATGATGACAAAAAATACCCTTAAGATTTGTCTTTAACTGCACAGCCAGACATTTATCACCATTTTGATGCCCAAAATGTTGGAATTTTGTAAAAGATGATTGTCCCCTAAGATTGTTAGATTCAAACAACTGGTTATGTGATATATTTGCTTTTTGTTAATAATCTGCTTGACAGACCATAGGTATGTCAGGTTGTTGTATAAATCTCTATGTCGAATATGAGAAGGAGCTAAGCTGTCAAATTTATTGAAATGTCATGTATACATGGAAGGTGATTTGTTACATGTTGAAATTGTGGTTGTCATGTGGCATCAGGTTTTGCCTATTTTTCCCCGGCTTGTTGGTCTCCCGATAGAAAAATTCCAGGCAGCACTTGCTCGCATATTACAGGTACAAAATGACTCTTTTTGTACATTATTTTAACAAGCAATGCCATTTATTCTCAATATTATGCTCCTCCCTCACAGAAAAATCAGATCTAAGTACCTTTGACAGCCTAATGTCATTCTTTTCAAGCTTGAAGAAACTTAAAGGCTTACTGCACATATTTCCATTAGATTTTGAAACCAAATCCAATTGCCTTGTTTGAATTTCAATTAGCTTGTGTTGATTTCATGTGGAAAATGACTGCTAATTCTATGTATTTGTTTTGATGAAATCAGTGATGAAAATAATATGCTCTTAACTTCTTTTTTTCCCCTGATAAGAAAAGAGAATTTCATAAAAGTGGAGAAGAAAGTCCTATAACTGTACAAGCTTTACCCTGAGTACACCTGGAATGGGCTGCAAAACGCAAACCTAAAACCTTTACAGACTTTGCAGATCAATGACCCCTACCCATAACCAAAATACTCGTATTTGTTATATTCTCACAACCAAGGTTCAAAATTTCAATTTTGATGAATATTTTGCTTGAGGGAATTATGAAAATTTCAGGGAAGTTTCAATGTTTCATTTCGAAATATTGGAAAAACTACAATTTTTTTTTAAGAATCTTCTAGGAATGTTAAAATAAGCATGATCACACATTCATAAATCAAAAAACCAAAAAAAAAAAGAAGCTTATAATCATAATAATTAGTTTAATTATATGGCATTTGTAAGACACGTTTGCTAATGATTGTATTTCCGTAAATATGTGTCTCACAATAATACCAATCAGTCCAATCAGTGGTGAGGCACCTTACCCAAAAAGAGGCATCTCAGTAAATACATGTAAGTTATGGGAGGGTAATATAGTAAATAAATATTTTTAAAATACCGTTTTTTAGTGTGTGTTTCTCTTCACGATTAAAAGAAACCCCAAAAGGGCTTCGATTTCAAGAGGAGAGAGTCGAGAGGGACTGAGATGGAGACGGAGAGAACAGAGAACTTACCACTGGGTTCTGCTGATGAGTGGCACGATGTCAACGTAAGACTGTAAGTTTTTTTTTTTAATCTTTTTCTCTTTCGGTTTCCCCTTCTTCCTCTTCTTGTTTTTCCCCCTCCTTTCTCTTGTTGATTTTTTTTGCTGAATATCCAATTCCGTACATGACATTTCGCTAATATTTCTCTATTTAATGAGAAATCATTGCTATTGAGAAAAATATGGATTCCTCCTATTTTTCATTTCTCCCTTGAAAGTTGTTTCGAAATATCGTCAAAGCTGTGAACCATGCTCACAACCTTTACAATTGGTTAAATATCTTCCATTTTTTTCCCATTTAATTGCTCTGTAAAATCTCAAATATTTCCTTCTCACACCATATATCATAATCAGGGGATTGGTGATTCCTTTGGGGAAAAACTGAAACATTGATCTGTTCCACTAGAAATCCCTTACTGCCTTCATCTCTGAAAACACAAGATCTGTTAAAGCTTGAGACGTTATCCTTGTTGTATTTGGTCCCAAATTTCATTGCTTTTAGAAGTTACATTAACACTTAGACCAGATATATCCGAAAGTACACTGAACGATTCCACAAAGATTCAATTTCTTGTTTTGCACACGTACAGTCTGACGACAGCAATGCTGTTATAATCTTTACATCTGACACACCATTAGGGAGCAGCTTCTCTCTCAACTTCTCTTGATCAAACCCCAATTCCTCTTGAACAAACCCATTTGTTCGAACTTAAGATGGAATGAAACTGAAATACTTAAAACACCCCCATTTTATTTTGGATTTCAAAATGCCAGGGGTAGTTGTGGTCTAAATAAATTTGGGCACGATGCTATCATGCCCTTAAAAAGTGGGTATGTTATCATTTCTTTATATATAAATGTGTGTGTGTGTGTGTGTGTTGATTTTTGGAAGTGTTATCTACACATTTGATTCTTGATGTTTGTAGGTATGGCTTCAATCAACAATGTTAAAGGAAAATAATAGGGTGACAAGACTGGTCAACATAAAAATTAGACAGCCCACTTTTGCTGTGCCATGTTGCACAAAGATATTGAGATAACTCTTCAGATTCCCCTTGCATTATGTTTCTGTTTCATATTGAATATAGCAAGTTGCTAGGATCCACTGTTACTCTTCATGATGCGTCTAAGGTGTTCATATTTTTGTTGGAGAGTCGCATCACCATATCACTGCTAAATGTTGTATTAATCAACTCAAATGAGATGTGGATTATTAGTAAGTGTAGAATGAATTCAATGCAAATGTTGAGTGTTTGAATATGTTGCTCGGCAGGGTTCAGCTCATACAGGCCCAGCATTAACACCTGCAGAAGTGTTGGTTGCCATCCACAACATTAATCCAGACAAAGATGGAATTGCACTTAAAAAGGCATGTTTTATTTTATAACTTTGAAGATTATATTTTTTGATTCTTAAAATGAGTAGGCCATGTTGATGATCTAACAACTGCATAATGCATGAGGCTGAGGCCTGGCATATGATGGTCTCTAGATGATGTGCTAAAGGTTGATCTGATATGATGGTTGTAACCATCCAACATATCACAGTGTTTTGGGACAGTTAGAAAATATGGATAACAGTCTAAAAAGAATTTAGGGTACATGGTTGTGAACTTGTGATTATTCAATATTTTGTTTTGTTGTTGGGGATCTCTTTGGTGGGATCTGTGAAATGGTGGGTCCACCCAGGGCATGTCTACTGCATGGCTATGCAGCTATCCCGTTGGCAGGCAGTTCTTTTTTGCTCTGTTTTGGTAACCTAGATGTCCTCTAATTTGTATCATGGTTTTAAAAATCGGCCGATTCCAAGTCGGATCGGCCAATCCAACTCGGAATCAGCCTGAACCGAGCCGATTTCTTAGTGTAAATCGGTTTTGTCAAGAATCGGATCCGGATCGGCCGATCCGGATCGGAATCGGTCTTGGATTGGCTGGATCGGATCGGATCGGCCCCTTAAATTGGTGCTTTGAATCGGATTAAATTGCTTTGGATCGGTATGGATCGGATCGGATCGGCCGATTCGGATCGGAATCGGCCAATCCAGGACAATTCTTGAGTTTGTGCTGGATCGGCCGATCCGACTCGGAATCGGCTGATCCATGACCGGATCGGATCAGAATCGGCCAGGAACGATTCCGATCCCGATTCCGCTTTTTTAAACCATGATTTGTATGTCATAGATTTTTTATATGAATTACATGTGGTTGCAGATAACAGATGCTTGCTCAGCTTGTTTTGAGCAGCGCACAGTTTTTACGCAGCAGGTGTTAGCAAAGGCTTTAAACCAACTGGTATGTAAACGTCATCCATATGCAAATGCCAAGGTACTGTGTGTGTGTGTTTGCGACTAACCATTTCATGTTTCAGGTTGACCAGACTCCTTTACCTCTACTATTCATGAGAACAGTAATTCAAGCTATTGATGCTTTTCCTACTCTGGTAACTTCAGATCCCCATTTGTTGCTTTTCATTATGGTTTCCATGTCAGATGACCATACTGTGTTTATATTTTATAGTTGGTTTGATGAATTGGTTGTGTTGTTAATTAGTAATTTAGGGTTGTTTGGACATCACTCATCTTGAGTAGATGGAGTGAGAATGTGATATGAAGTTCATCGAGCCACCACAAGAAGATGGTCAGTTTCTCCTGACTATGATGTGGGTGACTTGAAAATTTTCATAAATCTCATCAATTTGAAAACTGTAAAGCCATTTCAGAACCTAGTAGTAACTAGTAAGGTTCTAATAAGTAGTCTATAACAAGATCGTTTATGTGTTCTTTTCTTCAAATGGTCCATTAGACCAGATAACAGTGTAGAAACATGACAACTTTTCAAGATTGTGATGAGACTAGGGAAATTAGAAGGCAATGCATAAGACTTGGGTTGCTAATGAGGAAATAGTTGTAAATGACCAACTGCAGGCTTAGTATGTGATTAATTAAGGGTTTTATTAAATACACTAATGTTATGAAGCAATTCTGGGATTACTTATTCAATGTTCTTGCTTCTTCCTAAAATGAATGGGCATTGTTTCATTAGTTTGCCCATTATGTGTCTAGGGGTGCTGATTTCACAACACTAGTGTCTAGTGATAAGATATTAAACCATCTAAAAAAAATCAACCACCCAAATCCAATTCACAAACAATTTCTAAAAGAAGCCATCAACATACTCTTGGTATGTAGTTATGTACATATGGGGGTTGGAAACCACCATTCATCTGGGCTGTGGCCAATTTGATATTTTTCGTATAAATTTGATCCAACTGTCCAGTTATGCTCTAGATAAGATGGCTGGGGTCATATGAATGGATTTTTGGCCTAAAAGATCACCTAAAAGAACCTATCAGATGTTGTGTTTGACTGCCTTGCATGTAGACTACAGAAGAAGTGGCCCTAAAGTGGAATGGCAGGAAAGTGTTCATGTAGTGGACCCCAAATGGTGAGGAAAAGTTTTAGTTGAGCTGAGTGTATCTGGGAAAATTTCTTGAAACTAATTTAGTGAGACTTTTTCCCCCATATTCTTATTTCTACAACCTCTTCGTTTCGATAGAAATTCCTTATTTACAAACAAGGGTAGAAACTTAAAGTGAATATCATAGCATTCTGTTGTGCAAGAGAGGAAAGGAACCAACCCCGCCATGACAATAGGAACAACCATCTTCCTTTGCAAGACTTCAAGTTTTATCTGCTCCGTGGCAATATCAAATGAGAGGCTACCGGTGTCAAGGACAAATAAAATTACCAATGCCATGGTTGTAGGAAAGTTATTGGAGTCTAATTGGGGAACCTAGTAGGAATTGAAAGGAAGAAGTTTGAGAAGGGTACAATTCACCCTGGGTATGCCAGAAGAGTCTGGTGGTGGAACCAGAAGGTAACACACACCCAAGAGAGTGGAAACAGAGAACCTCACGTAACGGAGGCCCATGGACCCAAAAGGAGAAGGGTTGGGAGGGCAGAGGTATCTCTTGTATGTTGTCAATGGAGAAGAAGTTGAAGATTTGTGTTATGCTATCTGAACCTGTCTTCTGGATCACTTTGATTCTGGCAATTGGACTGTAGATGACACATACCAATGGACCTCGAAGTAATGCACTGTATCATTGGGAGGTAGAGGTCAGGAAATTAAACAAAAGTCTCTTCCTTTTCAAGTTCATGTCATAGGAGGAGCTTGATACAGTGGAGAGTGCACTAGAGGAGTGATGCAAGAGCATCAAGAAAAAGCTAGATGATCATGGGTGATTAAGTGGTCCACTTAGTGTTTTGTTTTTAGGTTTAGAAGGTTTAGTTCATTTAAGTTGTAAATCCCATAACTTGCTTTTAGCCCAAATTTTGCGAGGCCCTTTTGGCTTGGTTTTGGTGTCTTAAGAAAAGTTATTCGGTTACCTTCAAAAAAAAAAAGAGGCCTAGATTGTGAAAATCTGAGGTGACTTGGGAGAATTTATGATCAAATTATTGAAAGGGTATTAATATGTGTCGGGAATAGTATTTTTATTTTAGGGTTTAGCAAATAAAAGGGGTTATTACTAATTTGTCCCTAGCTAGGTCAAGTATCTTTAGTGTTTTATTAGTGTTGATGTTTTAACAACTAGAGAATACCAGTTTCTATTTTGGGATGTTGTAAATTTTTATAAAAGGCTCATATCCCAAACAAATGAAATACATAATGGTTATGAGAATTAAAGCTTATGCTTTGTCTAGAGTTTTGAACTGGAGTTGAACTTCATTCACACCTTTCACAGTTGGACTGTAAATCCCCTACGGTTGTTAGAGTACTACATGTTCTTCTCTTTTCTTCTTCTTTTTCAATTACTTAATCAAGTGATTTCCACACTTTTGCTTTGCTGTATTTGTTTGGAACAGACCTGAGTATTAGATGTTATATATACTTTTATGGTTTGTATTGCTATAAAGTTTTAAGGTTTACTTCTTCATTCATGACCCTGTTATACTGCAATATTTCACCTTAATCTAAGAAGCATAGTCCTATTTTCTGTGGTACCCTAGTTTTGTACAGCAACTAGATATTTTAGGTTTTGTCTTCGTTTAATCTGATCTGTCCACATTATGAGGGTTATTTTCCCGTTGGTTTGGCCCTTGTTTAGAGTCATCTTGGGCCCATTACCCGCAGGATTTCTAGGCCCTAGGCGATCCTGCATCAAGGAGGCTTAGCTTACATTTACCTTGATGTGTGGAATTTACTTGCTGATTGGTTCTGTAAATCATCATAGGAACCTCAAACTTGGTTCAATTATTTGGCCCTCCATTACACCTGTGGAATGATGAGATGTTGAAGGAGATCAGAGAAGCTTTCAGGGCTTGGTTATGATCATAATTACCAGAACGAGAAATGAAGTGAACTAAAAAGAGAACAAAAAGTGATTGGGGAAGCAAATAGGAAGTGGTTGGGAAGCAAGTAAAATGCAATTGTGAAGCGATTTCAAACCATTTAAAAAAATAATAATATTATGAAAAGACTCGGAAATGAAATGAAAGTAGTAGGTTAATAGGTGATACTAATAAGAAATAAATAACAATTAATCTACAACAATAAGTACACCTACAATAAGTGACTACTAATAGGAAGTAAATAATAATAAATATACAACAAATAAGTACGACTACAATAAGTGACTACTAATAGGAAGTAAATACAATAAATTACAATCAACAAGTACAACTACAATACAGTAAAATCAATAAAGTAATAAACGAGCCCATACTATGCAATTTTTAGTCAAAAGAGATGACCTTATATGAAAACATTATATTTGAATCCATATTATTGGGTTGGAATGAAATAATGTAAACAATAAAATCAATACTAAATTCCATTTTTTTGCTACGAAATAATACTAAATCCCATAATTTTTTTTTTAAAACTAATGCCAATAGCATAAGGCGTACATTATTAAAAAAATACAATTTCTTTTTTTAAATCATTTCCCAAATGCTTTCACTTGCTTCGCCAATCGCTTCCCACGTGCTTCCCGATGTTTAGGGAAACCAAATTGAATTGGCTTCCCAAACGAGCTTCATATCCTAGGTCAGACTTCCTTGCAACTATGGTTATGATAGACATTGAGCTCCATTGAAAGAACCTTCAATGGGCTCAGTTTGTGCTAGGAGGCATGAGCCACTACTAGTGTACAACATGATGATCTTGCTAGAGTTAGGCCCCCAATGGCAGAGTGGGCTCGAGTGTGGTTAAGCCACCAATGGGAATTGATGGGGTTTTGGAAGGATATAAATGAGGCAAAGACGGGTTCCTGTAGGTGGCACGATGCCAATTGTGACCCGAGAGACACCAAGTCACTAGAGAAGGGCCAGTGGTGTGTTTATTAAGCATGAGGTTGCCGACTATAAGGCTTTGTGATACCTTGGTTCCTAGAAGAAATTAGACCCGAGACATGCTAAGTGGGTTGGATTTCTTTAGGAGTACACATTTGTACTCAAAGATAAGGCTATGGTTAAAAACAAGCCTGTGGATGCTTTAAGCCGCAAGGTGGCTTTGTTGCACTCTATGAGCATCAAGGTGATTGGATTTGAGAAGTTGAAAAAGGATTATGCTTCATGCCTAGATTTCGGGAAGTTGTATGTTTCTTGACTAAGCGACTTGCCACAGATGGTTTTTTCAAGCTCCTGTGTGGCGTTTGTCCGTGTCAACGGTCCCTAATCTAACCACCAAAATCACAATAGCCTACAAATGACAGGCCATAATAGCATATACGACAGACACCAACGCACAAGACAATGAATGGAAATACAACAATTTTATTTTTTACATGCAACAATATTACAGTCTTAGTGCTACCGGGGGATCACTTGACATAGTGTGTAGCAACTCCGAGCCACAACCGATGAGAAACAAGGCTCCAAAGCTACACTCCTTGAACACCTGTCACTCCCTCTCAAGGTGTATGCTGAACTCTTTAGGGATTGCTAGAAGGAAACGTCACACTCCCATAAAATCGTACTGGGGATAATGAAACTGCCGTTGGACTCTAAATATTTACAATGGTGCTACTAGGCCACATGACAAAGGCCACGACTAAGGAAAATTACATAAAAAAGGCCACACAGGGCCAACCTAAATACATTCTACCCAAAAATACATGGACAATGAGCCATGTGAACAACCCTGGACAACATAGCCGTGCCATTCTTCCCCACCCATTAAGTTGACGCCTTCGTTGACTTCTCTTTAAGGTAGTCTTCAATTTGTTTAGTGATGGTGAGTAAAGTGTCGGCTGGTTCCCAACTAGCTTATGCATCAAACAAACCCTTCCACTTTACTAAGTACTCGAACTGCATAGGCTTGCTTGGAAGGGCTTGAGAGTGGCATTTTGCTAAGATGCACTCGACTTCTCGGGAATGAGCTGTTGTAACATAAGCTATCGGCCGAGTAGGGATGCTTCTAGACATGTCTTTCTTGTCAGCATGGTACGATTTCAGGTTGCTGACATGAAAAGCTGGATGAAGCTTCTTGAGCCATGTTGGGAGTTAGACCTTTTAGCAGACCTTGCTTACTCATGCAATTATGGGGAAAGACCCTTTATACCACTGAACAAGTCCCAGATGGAACTGTCGAGGGCTTTCACCTTGGAAATCCGTATTTCACGAGTACCAAGTCACCCACATTGAACTTGTCAGGCTTTTTCTTCAGACCAGCCTACTTCATCCACCTTGAGTCTTCTCAAGATAAGCTTGGGCAACTTCAATATTTCGTTGCCAATCCTGGGTGAAACTAATCGGTCGCAATCATGTGAGGCATGAAGAGTTGCTGACTGGTTACAAGTTCAAATGGGCTCTTGTTTGTTGATGAATTCTACTACAAGTTAAAACAGAACTGGGCAACATCTAGCAAATTTGCCCAATTATTTTGGTTAGCTCTTACAAAATGCCTCAGATATTCCTCAAGTAACCCATTAAAACACTCAGGCTGGCCATCGAGTTGAGCATGCCCTCTTGTCAAGAAGTTCAATTTTGCTTAGAGAAGCTTGAAGAGTTCGATCGAGAATCGCCCAGTAAATCTTGGGTCTCGGTCACTCACAATGTTTTGGGGCACACCCCAATATTTGATAATGCTCTTCATGAACAAGTAGGCTACCTCTTTTGTTGAGTAGTGTGTTGGATGAACGTAGCATATTTCGAGAAGCAATCAACCACCACCATAATCGACCTATACTCCCACACCTTTCGTAAAGCTGAGATAAAATCCATGGACACATTCTCCCAAGGCCTTTAGGGAACAAACAGGGGCTCAAGGAGTCCACGAGGTGTATCCCTCTTGACTTTGTCTTGTTGATACACGAGGTAAGTCTTGACATATTCCATCATGTCATCCCTTATGTGTGGCCCATAGTACCCTCACTCTAGTAGTGCGAAGGTGCGGCACCAAACCTGATTGCCTTCGTAGAGAGTGTCATGACGCTGTCGCATCAATTCTCTTAAGTACCCCGAGTGTGGAATGTACAATCGACTCTTGTTGGTGTAAAGAAGCCTGTCTTTGCTCCAAAAGCGACAGGTCTTACCATTTTTGACCAATGGCCACAACACCTTGGCTTGGGGATCAATCTTGAGTCATTCTCGAATTTAGTTAAGTAGAGCGCTCTTTAGATAGGAAGCACTCACTCATGAGAGGTGCGGCCCACGAAGTAGGGTTCAACCGAGGGCCTAGCCTAGCTTGGATTGTATAATAAAGGGATTGATTCACCTTCCTCAATTAGTTCGAGCTTTTAAAGCAAGTGGTTAGTTGTCTTGTATCAAAGTAGTATACAGTAATATATCTCGTGTTTGAAACTCCTCACCAGGGTGATTAATGTGGGTGCATTTTCACAGTGGGCTTAAGTGGGGCAGCTTGTGGAAAACGGGGGTACACTTAAGGTGGGGCAACCCATGGGAGACGGATGACTCATGTGAGGTGGAACTCATGAGAAATGGGGCGCATGAAGGAGGGTTCGACTAAGGACTTGGCTTACTCTAGGATAAATGATAAATGGATTAATTCACCTTCTTCTATCAGTTCGAGCTTGTAGAGCAAGTGGTTAGTCGTCTTGCGTCAAAGATCGACTACATTGTTCAATTGCACTAGCTTGTATTTCAAGCCTAGGTCGAACTCGACCGAGAACTCCTACCAGCGAGCCTGCTTGGAAGTCAGTCTCTTATGAGTCATGAAATAAGACACAATAACATTGTCAGTTTTCACAACAAATTTAGACCCAAGCAAATAATGATACGTAGGTAATGTACGGTGGCCAACAACTCTTTCTGTTGAGTTGTATGCCATCTCTGTCTCTAAGAGCTTACGATTCTCAAAGGCCACCGAATGGTCTTCTTGCAGCAACACACTCCTAAAGGCAAAGTCGGATGCATCAGTCTACACTTCCTATGGCTTGGACTAGTCTGAAAGCGCCAAGATGGGGTCATATGCCACAGAAAGCTTCAATCATTTGAAAGCTTGGCGACACTCTATCGTCCATACCCATGGTCTGTCTTTCTTCGATAGGTCGGTCGGTGAAGCAGCCTTTCCTGAGAACCCTTCAATAAATCTGTGGTAATAATTAACAAGCCTTAAGAATGACCACATCTCACTAATGTTGGTCGGTATTCTCCACTCTTTGATTGCACCAACCTTGTGGTGCATCATAGAATGGGGAAGCCCTCAAACCATAGGAGCCGCAAGGTAGGCCATGAATATCAATGGAGATTGTAGAGAAATAAAAGATGGAGAAGGGAGAGAATGGTAGGGAACCAAAGAGAAAGAGATATAAAGAAAAAAATAGATAAATATCTCAAGGAAGAAACTCCCAACTTCTTCCTAAGCAATCCCACTTAGGTCTAAAATTGAGGAATCTTAGAGACAATCTATGCCCAAAACGTGAGCGGAAAAGTGAGCCAAAATTATGTTTTTCTTCATTAATTCCCATAAAAATAAGAGCAGACTCTTATATAGAAGAGTTCCTAGGGTTATAACCCTTCTTACAATCTCAACCACTAAAAAAAAATCATCTAAAGGTCCAAAACAACTAGCTGGTCGTCCAACCTAGTAAAACCCAAGAAACCCTTGAAAAGTGACTCCTCTCTATGCCAAAAAAATAATAATAATAAAATTCTCAACATGTCCCCAAAGGCCCAATACCATAAAAACCCCATTCTGGACGCAAATTGAGCCTAACAAAGGATACAAACCCAAGTCCAAATAACATGTAACATAACCTAATAAATAAAAACCCATAATACCCCATAAGGGTCCACTTAAAACATGTGGGACCCACACACCTACTCGAACCAAATGGACAACACAATAGGCCTCCTCCTGCGATAGTGAAGCCTATAAGGCTGTATAGGATTGATGTCCTCATCACCTTGTCTATGTCCATCTTTACCTGTACCTTGCTGACAACGTGGCCTAGGAACTTGATGCTCTCTTGAGTGAATGAACATTTCTCCTTCACATACATGTGGTTCTTCAGTAACAGTTGGAAGACTGTACGTAGGTGTGCCACATGGTCTTCTAATGTCGGATTGTAGACCGCGATGTCATTTAGATACTCCACAACGAACTTGTTGAGGCAGTCATGGAATTTGTCAGTCATCAATTTACAAAAGGTCGCTAGAGCATTCGTCAGTTTGAAGGGCATGACCAAGAACTCAAATGCGCCATATCTTGTGAGGAAAGTAGTCTTTGGCTCATCACTAGAGGTGTGAGCATGAGCTCAAGTCAGCTTAAACCAGGCTTGACCCGAAAAAGCCCGACTCTAGTTAGGCCCAGACTTTTTTTTTTAAGTCGGGCTTGGGCTTACTTCTTCCTAGTCCGAGGCCCGAACTTTTAAATATATAATATATGTATTATATATAAGTTATTAAGTTTTTTAAAATCATAAATATTTCATAGCTCAGTTGATAAAAAAAGATTTTTTACAAAAGGTCTTGGGTTAGACTCTTAGAGAAATCAACGATTTTTTATAATAAACAATTCTTAGAATTTAAATATATAACTTTTAAGCTTTTAAAATCTAATAAAATCTTGTAGCTCAATTGGTTATAGCATTACTATATTACATAGTAGATCTTAAGTTCAAACTTTTATCTCAATATTAATGTTTTGTGAAATTCATGGGTTAGCCTGAGGCTCGATGAAATCAATATGGTTGGGATTGGGCCTAAATATTAACAAAATTCCGGGACTAAGCTCGGGTTAAGCTCAAAGTCTAATATAGTGGGCCCAGGCCTACCATAGCCTAGCTCATACCCATCCTACTCGTCACCTTCCACGATGCAAACTTGATACTACCCCAATCTTAGATCCAATCTAGAAAAGTATTTAGCTCCACCAAGCTGGTCGAATAAATCAACAATCAAGGGGATGGGTTAGGTGTTTCTTACGGTTACCTTGTTAAGGGCTCTATAGTCCACACAAATCCGAAAGCTTCCATTGTGCTTCTTTTGGAATAACATTGGGGCACTATAGGGTGCTTTTGAGGGTTTCATAAACCTAGATTCAAGCAACCCATCCAGTTGCTTTCAGAGTTTAGCAAACTCCGGAGGGGGTTTTAGCAGGTGGCTCGGCCCTAGGGATTAACTTGATTTGATGGTCAATGGCCCTTCGCAGGGGAAGGCATTTAGGGAATTCCTCGAGGCATCATGCACTTGGAACACCTTTAGGACCTTGCACACTGTCTTTAGCACAGAGTCCTTGGCAAGCTCTTAAGTTTCCTCTTTTAAAGCAGCTAAATATGTGAGCTTCCCTCTTCTCAATTCCTTGAGCTGCAAAGCTAAGATCATCTTGTTGTCATCTCGCTTGGAAACGGTTGAGATCATGCATGGAGTCTCTCCAAACATGTAGAGTGACTCCAAATATAACACTGGGATGGACTTTGTTGTGCCCAACACAGGATTGGTTGCCGAGTTCACAGACTTTGATGCGGCTTGAGTCCTCCAACTTCAAGCCTA
This sequence comes from Platanus orientalis, assembly GCA_025762735.1. Classification (NCBI taxonomy): domain Eukaryota; kingdom Viridiplantae; phylum Streptophyta; class Magnoliopsida; order Proteales; family Platanaceae; genus Platanus; species Platanus orientalis. The sequence continues at coordinate 5,296 of JAOXJP010279731.1, read as the reverse complement.
GACGTGTTGCCTTTGACTTAACAACAAAATTGTGGGTGGCACTTGTGTCGATCATAGCGCAGGTGGCATTACAATTGACCTAGGGGAGGCCTTCTTGTTGATCACTTGGCTTTTCAGGGCATATAGAAGTCGGAGGGCCCCCATCCTAGGTTCCCCCTCTCCCTCATCCTTAGACGCCTCGTGTTGTGAGGGCACCGCTTGTAAGGCATTGAGGGCTTGTTTTTGTGGAAAATTGGCTACCCTGTGTGGCCCCCTACACTGGAAGCATTGAATGGTCTTCGGGTTCGTTGTTGATGACGTGGAGGTCTTCGACGATGAGTCCTTGTTTGAACGAAACTTTCCATCATCGTTGCCCTTGCTCTTGGCTTGCTTGCCACCATCTAAGGCAACTACTTTTTTTTTGTCGAGGAAGCTAGTGGAGTAGTTGTTCAGGCGTTTGGCCGAGGCCAAGTCCTACACATGTTGACATTGCAGTTCTGCTTGAGCCCATGGCTTCAATCCCTCGAGGAAATAGAACAATTTATCCTTCTCGAACAAGTCCCTAATGTCCAACATCAGTGCCAAAAACTGCTTCACATATTCATGCAGTGCATCAGTGTGTTGCATTGCAACACATTGACGAAGGTTTCTTTGGACTATATATCCCACATTCTTGGGCAGGAATTGGTCCTTTAACTCGCGCTTTAGGTCCTCCTAAGAATTGATGGTGCATTGCTCATTTTGGATGTCGTTGTACTGCGTATGCCACCATATCTTGCCCTTGTCTGAGAGGTACATGATCACCATTTAAGACTTTAACCTCCTCCGATCAGGGCTTCACAGCCCTGAAATAATGCTTCTTGTCGAATAGGAAATTCTTGTGATCTTTAGCATCCCAAGCACCACCATAGGCTTATGGCTCAGGCACGCGCACCCTGGTAGGTGCTTCCGTGCCAATTCCATCTCGTGAACCCATGACTCTCACAAGCACATTGACCTAATTGCTGAGGTCGTCAATTTGGGCACGAAAAGCATCCACCGTGCCCTGCGTGCCATCAATTTGGGCATGGAGCGCATCTACTGTGCCGTTCGTCTTTGTCAAGCACGTCGACCATGCTTGCCACATGGTTCTGTGATGCAAAACACTATAGTAGAAGGTTGCAACTTGCTGAAAATTAAATCATAAGTAAAAATAGTGAATTTTAGGACCACATGCAAAATTGTAATTTGGGTATGTTTTGTAAAATTACCAAAATACCCCTATCATGCATCAGAAAATTTTGAAACTTCCGGATCAATTCTGATGTATTCAAGGATTCTAGGGGTCAAATTTCATAGAATTTGAACAAGAATTGAGGGGTCAAATATGCAAATTTCAGAAAACTTAAAGATTCTTTAATGGAGGATGTATAAAATGGCAGAGAATCTTTTCAATTTAAGAGAGATTGAAGAAGGGAATCGGAAGGGAAAGTGACGGGTTTTAAAGGGGACCACGTGTGGAGCAAAACCCTATAAGAAGTTCAAAAGAAAGGGTTTACTATAGGGGTGCGATTTTCACACTTTATAAACCCAGAAAATTTTCAGATGAAAACAAGGACACAAATAGAATCAGAAGTATTGCAGAATTATAAAGGATTTATCAGAATTATTTATGGATTTAGAACTGTAATAAAATTCTGAATAAAATAGTTAAATAAATTCCTGAATAAGAGTCTTTGATTTCACCAAAAATAGTGACTATAAGACTCCAATCGTGGATTCTGAATTCTGCGACAAATATTGGTTGAATCTTTCAGATATTATGATTTCAGCAACTATTAGTGAAAAATTAGAAAAAGAAAAGAGAATGCAGAGGTAAGGAAAAGGAAGATGGTAGAGGAAGAAGAGGAATAGGATTAAGGAGGAAGAAGATAGAAGAATAATAGGACAGGGAAGTAGGGGCCTCATGGCTGCACCTATTGAGAGATAGAAAGAGGGGAACCAATGGCATCACCTTAGGGAGAGGAGAGAGAGGACTGGCCCACGGCCACAATTGGAACACCAATTCACTAAATTTTTTTAATAATCTTCACTGCTTAATTTATGTTAGTATTTTGTTTTTGTCTACTCGTCTATTTTCTGTTTCTTTTTGAATCACCATCGCGTTGATCCTTCTTGTTGTACTGTTTCTGAGTTATCTGTTCTTTCAATAAATGAAATCCTTACCTTTCAAAAAAAAAAAAAAACTTCACTGCTTAATTTCATGGTAGAGGGTACTTTATAAAGGCTCATAACTTGCATCAAATAGAAACTTATAAAATTAGAAACTTACTAAGACACCTAAACTTAGCCTAAGTTATCCTAAAACATAAGACTTAAAACATGCTTTTCCTAAAATTTTAAACCACTAAAAGCCTTAGGGACTAAGGCTGTCGACCAGCACACTAGTGGGCCCCTCTTATTGACTTGAGAGGCCACTAGGAGATAAAAAAGAATGGGCTGGCGACCAGGCCTGGGTTACCCAAAAAAGCCATTGGCTTTTCAGCCATTGGCTTTTCAGCCATATTGGACCACCATACCCATAAACCAAAATCAACAAAATACTTGGCACTATTGCCCTTATTATATAAAAGACAAAAATATGTACCCCCCACGACTAGAACTCTTTAAGTCTTTTTAGGCTTGGGCTTGGGCCTTCACAATGGGTATCTTTAATCCATCCAAGCAAGTGATGCAACATCATTCTGCCTCTCCTCGAGGACAATCACCTTCCTAACCAATTGGGCCAATCCTTCTGCCGCTTCCTCCATGCGGTCAGCATGTGCTTTTAAATCTTTGAGTCGCTCCTTGTTGGTGTGTGCTGCAGCCATCTTGCTACCTAATCGAGATCGAGGCTCTGATACCAATTATCATGAGCAACATTTTTCAAGCTCTCGTGTAGTGCTTGTCCATGTCAATGGTCCCTAAGACGACAGCGTGTACCAATGCCAAACCAACGCACACGACAAGCTACAATAGTGCACACCAACGCACACGACAATGAATGGAAAGGCAATAGTTATATTAATTATTGGCAACAATATTACAGTCATATCACCAGGTACAATGTGTAGCAACTCCAAGCCACAGCAAGGCTCTGAGCTACACTCCTTGAAGACCTGTCACTCCCTCTCAAGGTGTACTCTAAACCCTTAAGGGATTTCTAGAAGGGAACGTCATACCCTCAGAAAATCATACTGGGAATAATGAAACTATCACTGGACTCCAAATATTTATAATGATGCCTCTAGGCCACACGACAAGGGCCATGACTAAGGAAAATTACACAAAAAGGGCCACGTAGGGCCAACCTAAATAAATTTTACTCAAAAAGACATGGGCCATGAGCTATGTGAACAACGATAAACAACATGGCCGTGACTAACTAGTCTAAGAAGTACAGTGGGTTTGCATTGTTAGATGAGTACCTCTTCAAGGGCACTTGACTTTGTATCCCTACATTTTAGTGCAAGATTTCCTAGTTTTGGTGTTGCACATGAGAGGCCTTGTCGAACATTTCGGTAGAGATAAGACCATTGCTCTTGTGGAAGACCAATTTTATTGCCCAAGTCTCAAGAGAGATGTGACTTGAGTAGTTGAGTAGTGTCGCACTTGTCAACTAGAAAAGTAGAAGACATAGAACGTTGGCTTATATACTCCTTTTCCAGTTTTCACGCCCCGTGGTAGGACATTAATATGGATTTCGTGCTTGGCCTACCCCGAACTCGTAGGCAACACGATTCCATATTTGTGGTTGTGGTCCATTTCTAAAAAATGGTCTATATTGAAGACCTCAGATACTCTTACGATAGCAGATTGTTCTTTGATGAGGTCGTTCATTTACATGGTGTGCCCAAGACTATTGTGTTTGACCAAGATGTCAAGTTTGTAAGCTATTTTTTGAAGACACTTTGGCGCATGATGGACACAAGGTTTTAGTTCTCATTTTCTTACCACCCTCAGATTGATGGACAGATTGAAGTGGTGAACAAGAGCCTAGGCACTCTTTTGCAGTGTTTGGTTGGTGACCATATCTGGTCATGAGATTTAATTTTGTTCATAATTGAGTTTGAAATAGGACCACAGGCATGAGCCCCTTTGAGATTGTTCATGGTTACAAGCGTAGGGCTCCTATAGAACTTATTCTCATGGCAACTACACATAGGTCGTCCGAGTCTGCAGATGCATTTGCACGTTCATATTCATTCACTGCATGAAGAGATCAGTGGGAATTTTGCACTAAGTAATGAGAGGTATAACCAGTTGGTTGATTATCATCGTTTTCACGGAGAGCTCCAAGAGGATGACTATGTTATGCTTCGATTCAAACTTGAGTGATTCTAACCAGGTGTCGTGAAGAAGCTATATGCCCGTAATTATAGACGTTAAAGAGTGTTGAAACGAGTTGAATCAAATGCATATGTGATAGGCCTTCCATTAGACTTGGGGATCAGCTCATAGTTCAATGTTGATCTTTTTCCTTTCCATGGTTCAACTTTTCCCCTTCTTGATCCCTTCTTTGACTAGAAGTCCCCACCAACCCAGTTTCCTTAGCCTACACCTCCACCTCCACCATTAGCTCACAGAAAAGAGGTGATAGAGGATATCTTGGATGAGTAGGCAGTTTCCATGAGACAAAGGTGGGTATCAAAAGTATCTTGTCAAGTGGAAAGACCGACCAACCACAGATTGCACTTGGGTGACACAAGAGGATCTACAGCGATTGGACTTAAACTTATTGGAGAGATACCACAGTTCTATTTCACTAGAGGCGAATTCTTCTTAGCGGAGGGGAGTTGATGCAGACATCAGTGCCACACCCCTCAGAGTATACCAACATAGGAGGAGGATCGTGCCTATTTCTTTATGGTTGGATTAGCTACAGCTTATGAAGTGCCCACACGTGCAGCCATGGAGGGACAACACATGGTATATCAAGTGGACTTATTGGAGACATTGCACACTTCTTTTCTTTTTTTTTCTTCTTCTTTTTTTCTTCTATTTCTATTATTGGGGACGTCCCAACATTAGGATACATCAGTCTTTTTTGCTTTTGTTTAGTAGGGGTATTTTAGGTATTTGCTACATTATTATGAGTAGAGTGTCAATTTAAGAGAAAAGACCCAATAAATTTTTTTCTTAATGAATGATTAATGACTGTTATTGATGGCTACAACAAGTTCCCTGTGAAAGGATGCTTTTCTTGGGTGTGAAACCTTGCTCTTCTTGATCCTTGGTGAGAAACTTTGCTGAATGAGGTAAGTCTAATCTCTTTCTCCTTCTTTCTCTATGTTTCAAT
>JAOXJP010279720.1:0-19581 GCA_025762735.1 Platanus orientalis | reverse complement strand
TAATGATTCCTAAGTGTGAATTAGTGATTATTCTATCAAATCCTAAAATTTCAAATCAAAATTCCTTCATTTGACCCATATCTTACCCGTCTCTCGGTTTCAGACGCCGTATCTCCGCGATAAGCTGCGATACGCAAGACGTACCCATATCTCGGGTCTGCGATACGAGTCGCGATAACGATATTTTGAACCTTGCTCACCAAGACCCATGCGGAAGACATGGTTAGCCTCCTAGTCAGGGCCGAGAAATAGGCAAAGTTAGAAGATGAGCTCCTAACCATGGGAACTATAGTGATCAATGCTCTGACGGCCTTCAATCTAAGCTTAACCATGTAAACAATCGGCCGAAGGAACTATCTCATCAAGAGAAGGAAAGTGGTAGACAAGCATGCCAATGAGTTCACACCCCTTAACACACCAATCCAGACGATCTTGCAACGTATAAAGCACGAGGCATACATGAAATGGTCCAAACTAATGCAAGGGGATCCCAGTACAAGAGATCAATCAAAGCATTGTGCCTACCACAAAGCAAAATGGTACGAGACGAAAGAATGTAGATGATGTAGGATACCATTTTTTAAAAGGATTCCACAACAATTAGGGATAAACTAAAAACATCGTATAAAAATCAAGAGAACCAGAAGAAATATGAAATCCAGAGCCAAGAAAAGAGTGAAAAAATAAATTGTGGAAAAAGGTAGAAAAAGAAGATTAAAAGAGATAATAAAGAATTTTTTGTATAAATCTTTAAAAAAGACTCAAGAATAAAAAAGCATAAGAGAGAAGAGATTAAAGAAGAGAGGAGAAAAAGAAAGAACAAGAAGATGATGAACTGACCTAAATCGTGAGAGTTATAAAGATGTAACCAAACCTTAGGCTTCAAAAACCAACTTCAATTCATAATTTTTCTTCAACTAGTCGTACAAGAGGTCTTTATAACCTATTTTTAATTAATTTTTTTGACCAAAATACCCTTCCCTGGTACGGTCAACCCAAAAAACTTCAAAAAAAATTTTGAAAAATATAAAAATACTCCTAAACTTATTCTAAACTAATTTCAACTCCCTACCAACCTTCTAAATTTGCTTTAATGGCCTTATTACACTAAATAACTCACTAAAACATAATCTAAAAACATAAAATTTAAAGACTAAAATGGTGGACAACATCATTTGTTCTTCTTGTTCCCATGCTTTTGACCTTGGGCTTCCATAATGGCTTGTACTTCTCCATCCATTGAAAAGTTGCCTCATCAATTCCCCCCCCTCTTGGAAAACTCAACCTCATTGAGTTGGGGTGGAGATCTAAGGATTCCTAGTCCATTATGTGGTGCTGGCTGCCATGGAAAAGTAGATCATTTCTGCTTCTGCCTCGACTTTAGTGGCATTGGATACATCCTCTACATCATAAACATAAGGTGCATCAACCCTGAAAATCCTCTGGCTGCTCTTTCCTTGGCTTCCTCTGCTAATTCTCGTTTGCACTCTAAAACCATATCATCAGTTAACTCATATACTTCTTCCAGTTCGTCCTCTTCTAATGATTGTTTTTCAGTAACGCTCATAAACTTGCTTGGACACTAGGATTTATGATGCTTATAACCCTTGCAATTATAACACTGATTTCCCTTTGGCTTCAATACGGATCCCTCTAAACCCCTGGATTTAGATGGAGAAAACGGACGATTAGGCTTGAAAGATGATATCACACTCTGAGTCTGTACCCTGCTAATTTGTCTGCTAGAGGAACCGCCATCATTATACGCCGTGCTTCTAGGGACATTCTTCCCGAAAGGCTTTTGAAAGAATAAAGCTTCATGTTCTCCTCTATTTGATATGCTATCTAAATAACATCATTTAGGAAATAATGGTAACATAGAACCTGCGATGTTTGAGGATGCAATCCTTATCTATACATGGTCACTAGAATATTATCGTTCCACTTGATTCTTGCTCACACCGCTAATTGTTAGAATTGGTTGGTGTAGTCTTCCACAGACAAAGACCCCTACTTAAGTTGATTTAACTGTATGTGAACTCTTTGCTTGGAATCTTGTGGTTCAAACCGCTTTTTCATGGTTGCCTTCGTCTCACTCCAAGTAGTAATCTCTTCATTGTCTAATTTAGAAAAGTTCTTCTTATAGGATGTCCACCATATCCTAGCTGTTCCAATCAATTTAACATTTGCAAATTAAAGCTTGCGTTCTTCTGGCATGTTATACCACTCAAAGTAAGTCTTCAAGCGATGTTTCCAATCCAAGAACACATCGGTGTTGTGCTCACCACTAAAGTCAGGAACTTCAATTTTGACATGCTTTTCAACCTCATGATGTACACCATCTTGCTGATTTACAATCCTATGATTTTGTTCCATCCTAGGTGGTATCATCTCATGTTGTTTCATATGAGAGGCCTCTTCAGTTGTATTTTAAAGTGGAGGAAGGGTCAAATTGGAGGAACCTTCTTCTTGCATTGGCTTCTTTTCTATTGATTGAATAGCTGCCATAAGCTTAGCAAATTTAGCATCAAATTGAGCCTAAAGTCTATCCACTTTAGAGTTAAGATGGATATTTTATGGAAGAAAGGAGGGGTAGTGAGGAAATTCATAGACTGTATATATTGAAAGAATCACAAAATCTATCCAATGAGGAAAGATTGTGCAAGGAGGCACTTCGTAAGGAATTCCAGATTATTGAGGTTAAGGAGGAAATATTTTGGTGCCAAAGATCCAGAATTAGATGGTTGAAGGAGGGTAATCGAAATACTAACTTCTCTCACAAGGTTGCCTCTCAAAACATAAATAACAATGACATTTAGAGAATTTGGATTGATGGAGAATGGGTCCAAAATCAGAATATGATTCGCAAGGAAGCGGAAGAATTTTACATTAATTTGTTTAAGGAAAATCTTCCTTGTCGTCCATTATTGGATAGTTTGGAGTTTGATTGTATTTCTGGAGTTGAAAAGGCATGGGTGGAGAGACCGTTCTCGGAAGAAGTGTATAAATAAAAAATGGAAATGAAAGGAAATAAAGCACCGAGACTGAATGGATTTTCAATAACATTTTTTCAAAGGTGCTGGGATATTATAAAAGTGGATTTGTTGAAAGTTTTTGATGAATTTTATATTTCGGAAGAATTTTATGATCATCTTAATAAAACTTTCATTACTCTTATACCCAAAAAGAAAAGGGTTGTGGAATTGAGGGAGTTTCGCCCCATTAGCTTGTTAAGCAGTGTATATAAAATCATTTCCAAGCTATTGGCGAGTAGATTGAAAGGTGTTATGAGTGGGATTATTTCCCCTCCTCAAGGTGCATTCATTGAGGGCAGACAAATTTTGGATGGTGCTCTAATTGCAAATGAATGTATCGAAAATAGAGTGGTGATGGAGCATTGTGGGGTGATCTGTAAACTAGATTTGGAAAAAGCATGCAATCATATGAATTGGAGATTTCTTGATTATATACTGAGAAGAATGGGCTTCGGATCTAAATGGAGAAGGTGGATATCTTTCTGCTTACAGTCATCTTCATTCTCAATATTAATCAACGGATGCCCATCAGGATTTTTTGGGGGGTCGAGGGGGCTTAGACAGGGGGATCCCCTATCTCCACTTCTTTTCATTATGGTGTTCGAGGTGTTGAGTAGAATGATAAGTAAAGCAAAAATGGGATATATTTCAGGTTTTACGATTAGTAAAGGGGGAATGACAATATCTCACCTCCAATTTACAGATGATACAATGATATTTTGCGAGGCTAATATGAGATAAATTGGTTTTCTAAGATGCATTCTCACATGTTTTGAGGCCGTATCTGGGTTAAAAATCAATTTGGATAAGAGTGTCTTATTTTAGGTTGGAAATGAGTGTGATATTGAGAGTTTAACATGGATCTTGGGTTGTAAAATTGGACACCTCCCCTCATCCGATCTAGGACTTCCCCTTAGTGCCAATTATAAGTCAAAAGTGATATGGGATTTAGTGATCGAAAGAATATTTTTTAGGTTAAAAGCTGGAAAGTTCCACTCTTATCAAAAGGGGGGAGATTGACTTTGTTGAAAGCTACCCAAGCCGTTATTCCCAATTATATTCTATAATTATATTCGATTCCGGCATCAGTAGCTAATAAAATGGAGTCTATGTTCAAAAAAATCATTTGAGATGATGATTCAGAGCATCATAGGTATCACTTGGTTGATTGGAATACATGTTGTAAACCTATGAGCAGGGTGGTTTAGGTATTAAGAGGAACCGGATGCATTACAAGGTTCTTTTAGCTAAATGGTTGTGGAGATTTGGTGTTGAGAATGAGAATTTATGACATCAAGTGGCGGTGGCTAGATTTGGACAAGAATCACGTTGGCAAGCTAGACAGATTACTGGGAGGCATGGATGTGGGATTTGGAAATCAATCATAGCAGATATGGACAATTTCTGGAAATATATTAGATTTAAACTCGGATCGGGAAATACCATCAATTTTTTGAAGGATGTGTGGGTGGGGGAGACACCCTTGAAAAATGCATTCCCAAGTATATATCACCTAGCAATGAATCAACAAGGATCAATGGCCAATGGTTATGACTTCGTCAGAAGTTGTTGGGATCCTCATCTAAGGATAAATCCTAATGATTAGGAGATGGGTGAGATGATGAGATTACTTGAGATCCTTGGGAATGTCTCCCCTATTTTGGAAGGTCTAGATGGGTGGATTTGGAAGTTAAATAAAAAAGGACAGTTTTCCCCAAAATCTTACTAGCTTGAATTAACAAATTGCCCACTTTCCACATAAATCTATCTGGAATGTGGATATTCCTTCAAATGTATCCTTCTTCATATAGAATAGTTTTTTGGACAAAATTCTTACGTTAGACCATCTTCAGAGTAGATGATGGTATTTAGCTAATTGATGCATACTACGCATGTCGGAAGCTGAATCAGTTAGCCACCTACTGTTGCATTGTTTTATGGCAAGAAGGGCATGAGATTTTTTCCTTTCTCGTATCAAGATTTCTTGGGTTTTTCCTAGACTTTTTAGTGAGTTTATGATGAACTAGAGGTTTGTGATGTCGGGATACTATATTTGTCCATTTGGCATGCTCTTCTGGGGGTTATCTGTTGGGGACTGTGGAAGGAAAGAAATGGTAGAATTTTTTATGAGAAGATTCATACTTTTAATGAATTGGTGACCTCTATATACAAGTCCTTTTTGGAGTGGTCTTCAGTTTGGGCATCTTTTAATGATGGGAATGGAAATCTATTTGGGGAGAGAGCTTGTAATTTTCTTTTGTTGTGGTCTTGTTGAGTTTTTATCTTATGATATCACCTTTGCAATGATTCACCTCTTTGTTCTCTCTATGTTTTGCTATTTTCAATAAATTATCTCTTTACCATTTAAAAAAAAAAACCTTGGAATTAAAATCCACTTTCTTGGCTTCCAAATCTTTTGCCTGTTTCTTAATATCCACAATTAAATCATTATTGTTAATCCCCATGATGAAAATGCAACTCAGAATGAACCTGGGAGCAATTCAAAAATTTCAGGGTTACGAAAAACCTGTTTTGGAACCCCAAAAACATATTAAGGTAGTTGTAAAATTAATGAAAAAGTACTTCAGCGAAATTTAAGAACATTAGAGTATGCCCTAAAGTGATTAGGGAAACCAAGATAAACTCAAGAATGTATAAAACTTAATATAGGGTATACCCTAAAATTATTTAGACACCTAAAATGAACCCTAAATAATTTTTAGCCCTCTTGAAAGAACCCTAAAAAGATTGATTATGTTATTGAACCAGTCCTAAATAATTTTAGGCCTTTTGAAAGAACCTTAAAAAAACAGAACGGAAGAGTACTAATGAAATTAGGCTTTTATTCAAGAAATGATCCCAACTAATAGGAATTAATTGGAAAACCTTGGGCTCCGATGCCAAATTTGATTTAGGATACCCTTTTTCAAAAGAATTCCACAACAATTAGGTAAACTACAAACATCGTATAGAAATCAAGAGAACCAGAAGAAGTCTGAAATCAAAAACTAAGAAAATAGTGAGAAAGTAAATTGTAGAAGAATGTAGGAAAAGAAGCTTAAAAGAGATAAAAAAGAATTTTTTGCATAAATCTTTAAAAAAGATTCAAGAATAAAGAAACAGAAGAGAAAATAGATTAAAGAAAAGAGGAGAGGAAGAAAGAACAAGAAGAAGATGAAGAATTCACCTAAACCGTGAGAGTTGGAGGAGATAACTAGCTATGGGATTCAAAAATAACTCCAATTCATATATATATATATATTTTAAACTAGTCGTACAAGAGATCTTTATGACCTATTTATAATATAAAAAAAAAAAAAAACGAAATTTGACCAATATTAACTAAAATATCCCTCCCTTCTATAGTCAACAAAAAAAACCAAAAAAAAAAAATTCTAAAAAATATAAAAATACTCTAAACTTCTTCTAAACTAATTCTACCTCTTTACCAACTTTCTAACTTGGCTCTAATGGCCTTATTACATTAAATCCACTACTAAAACCCTCCTAAAATATTAAAAAAAACACTAAAATAAAGCCTAAAAAACTGTGGACAACATCATGTCTTCTTTCTTGCTCTCATGCTTTTGATTTTGAGCTTCCATAAAGGCTTGTACTTCTCAATCCATTGAAGAGCCGCCTCATCATAGATGGTCCAAAACCCTGTTATCATTATCCCCTCTTCCAAATGCCAACACCACAATAGAAGTATAGAACCATGATATCATACAGGAAGACCCTGCTCAATCCAAAGATACCTAGAAAGTGGCAGTAGATTTTCCTAGCAAATTCGCAATGAATGAATTGGTGGTTAACTGATTCCCTTTTTTAATTATGCTATGAATGGTAAGGTAATTTTGGTTTACCTCGTATATTTATATGGACTCCTTTTATTATCCATTTCATTGACCATTAGATTTTTGCTGGGCTTGTCTTCCTTTCATTGTAATGCACCTATAAAAATTTACTTGTACATTAAAAAATCCAGACTCATTCCAATTTTATCTTTCTTTTTGAAAAAAAAAATCTCTAGTTAATACTGCTGCCTCCACTGTATAGGTATCGTCTTAATGAAGAAAAAGCTCAGTGGATAATATATGTCACTGATATTGGTCAGCAACAGCACTTCGAAATGGTATTCGGTGTATGTATCCCATGCCATCTCTAATATTATGTTCCGCTACATGGATTTTTTATTTCTGGAAGTTTGTTTTTTCTCTTTTTCTTTATTACCCATGCTCGATAAGCTAAAATCGAACCGCACGACTTTGAGTTGGGTCAGAGGATCTTCCAAATGAGCTATAGGCCAACTTCGTTTTGGAACTCAAAGAAACCAAGCATGTTTTTGGTCTTTGGTCAATTGGTGATATTTTGATTCATGACAACATTACTAGCTAAATTTGATCAAACTTGGATATGGAAAGTGTTATCATTAATTTTTCCCTGTTTTATGAACGTGTCATGTCAATATGTCATGCTATTTGTTGAAAACAAGTCTCGTGCTATTGCAGGGGTCTTTACTAATGAGATTTACTTTTCTCTTCATATTTCAGGCTGCCAGACGTGTGGGTTGGCTTCCATCTGATATTAATTTATACCCCAAAACAAGTCATGTGGGGTTTGGTCTTGTTCTTGGAGAAGATGGGAAGCGCTTTCGGACTCGTAATACTGAAGTTGTCCGATTAGTGGATTTACTTGATGAAGCCAAAAGGCGCAGTAAAGCAGCACTTGTTGAGCGTGGTACTATGATGACTGATCTACTCTTGTTCTATCCCTCCCCCCCCCCAAAAAAAAAAAAGTTAATAAATAAGGACCAATCTACTCTTTAAGGTGTTTGTTCTCATATAATGTAGCTCTGTGTATCTTGTATATTCCTAAATCATCCGTTGACAGAGGATATATCTGTACCGAAATCTGTGCTATGAAGAATCATGTTAAAGATGAATGTGACCGTGCTGACTGTTCACAGTGTTGAATTTTGTAAATACAGTTTTATATTTTTTATCAGGTAAAGCTGCTGAGTGGACAGATGAGGAGCTTGAACAAACTGCTGAAGCAGTTGGCTATGGGGCTGTTAAGTAAGCTCCACATACCTTTGCATGCCTGTGCATATGGTGAACAATATCTTGTTTGGGAATTGACCATAGCTTTAATGGTTCTCTTCATATTTCTTATACTGTTGGTGGCTTAGTTGTAGGAAGCTTTCTATACAAGGTTCAAGTGCTATTACCTTTTTGGAATCTTGCTCCTGCTTTAATTCCTTTTCAAGATCACCTCATTCATTCATTATGGACTGCTAGTTCGACTCCAATTCCATTGTTAACAAAGCTGATCTTTAATTTTTTCATACTTCATTCTTTTCTTTTCTTTTGTTTTTCTGGAATCTAAAATTATTGAGGGGGTGTTTGGTTGCTGTTTTTGAATTGTCTGCCAAAGATCATTCCTGAACAGCCATGTAAAAATGCTCTCTGAATAATTGTAGCACACAGTGGCCTGAAATCAAGTCTGTTTTTGGTGAACACAATTGTGGGATAACGTTGGAAATGGATCTAAGCACACCTATGGCAGCTGAACACATAATAACATGTCAGCTGCATTCATAAGATCAAATAGGCTATAAATTAGCACCCGTTTTAATTGGTGCTGCAAAATACCATCCACTAAACAAACAGCCCGTAGAAATCCAAGTTTACAGTTTTTTTTTTAATGTTTAGATCATTCTTCAATGCTTTTAAAGAAATTATTATTTTTTGTTCCATTATAATATCTTGTGGACTCTCCTAGCCACCTGAATCCACACTATCTTCTGTCCAGTGCAAGCAGGGGTGATATTTGTACTGTTTAACTTTAGAATGTGAAACAAATTTTCACCCATTTTCTCGTTATATATTTTTTCAACTTTCCATTTGTTTTTTTTTTTCTACATCTTTTTCCTCTTATACTTTATAACTTTGTACTGAGCGTCAAAAGATATGGGCTTTCCATTCTCAAAGCATATTGTCATGGGAGGATTCGTCTTTTGAAATACTTCATTCTCAAAACTTTATGCTGTGACTGGAAGTTTATATAGTTGTTCAATTTCCTGCCTTGGATCATTGTAGTTTGAATCAGTTTGGCTGTCTAGTGTCAAACAATTGTTTATGCCTTCAACTGCTATAAAACCATTAAAAAGAAAAGAAAATAAAAAACAGGGGGAAATAACGGGCGACTGATTCTAGTGTGGTGTAGGCCCATAGTGTCATGGTTTACTGTTTAATATAATCAGAGATGGAAAATGAGCTGAATTTTTCCTGTCACTGGTATGTGACACTGATTTAGCTTTTAGTTATAGAACTGCTCAACACTTGATACGAATAAAAAATGCATTCAGGTACCATTTCAGACATTTTTACGTGTGCTGGTGCTACCTATGGGACAGTGAGATGGGAAACAAATGGAGTAAATGAAAAAAAGAACAAGTGGTTGAGGCCCAAATCATTGCATGTAGAACCATTAACTGTTTAAGAAGTTCCCATATTTAAATTGTTGCATCCCAAAATTCCTTTGCACAACTGCAATGCACTCAAGATGATGGTGTAGAGAATTTGAAGTAAATATTTCTTTTTATTAAGAGATGCTATTGAGATCAAGTTTTAGACTTGGTAAACAAACCCACAGTTTCTGATTTAAAGATAAAAGAAAAGGGAAAGAAATATTTTTATTATTGTGCTTCTTTGGGATATACTTCACTTGGTGTCATGTTAGAGTTGGACAGTCCAGAGATGTTCCCCTATCATATAAATCATGAGACATTTTTTGTTCAACAAGAAGGAACTTCTTTGGGAGGTCAGAGACGTGAAGGTCATCACAAGCAGCATTAAATGTGTCTTTCTTTTTACTCCTATTATTTATATGTACTGAGTGGGAAATTAATTTTCTGTTACCTTAATTCTTTAAGGTTTCTTGCCATTTGAGAAAAATATATATATATTCCTTGACATGTGTCCCCACCATGGAAATTCCTTGATGAATGGAATATGAATTTACAAAGATCACATTGTGGTTTTATTATGAGAGCATTTAGAGGAGGCACTTGAGAATTTTGCATTTGGGTGTCGTCCCTCAGTATGCCTGAAATGATGCACTGACCTTTTATAACAGCCTTGTAAAAAACATTTTCTCAAGAACTTGGAGTATTTCCTTGTGATGTTGGAGCTGCTTCCTTTGAAGCATTTTTTCCCCTACTTTTATATTTTGTTTTATTATATTTGTTATTCTGAACATGTTTATATTTGTCTGTCTGTCCTTTTGCTTTTGATTGATGTGTGATTTTTTTTTTCTTAACAGGTATGCTGACCTAAAGAACAACAGGCTGACCAATTATACATTTAATTTTGATCAGATGCTTAATGATAAGGTATGTCTTCACAGGATTTCTGTGTGCAGTTCATATGAAGCTGTGACAAATTGATGCTGGAACAATATGCACTATTCCCCCCCCCTCTCTCTCTCTTGGTGTTTTTTCCTTTCCTAAACATCAAATTTAAAGTTTTTATTACATTGACAGAAAATGATCAAACAAACAAAAGGTTTTCTTAAGAATAAGCGGACCTGGTTTATCTCCAGAGCATGCTTACTGTCACAAAATCATGTTAATGCATCCACTAATGTCATCTTTTTCTTGGATATTTGGCAACTAATGTAGCGTTGACCTTCTCATCCTTTGTTCTTTTTTCTTCTCGTGTGCGTTTGCATATGTGTAAGCCTCATGCTTTAGTGTAAGATACAACCCTGGATAAAATGGACTGGCTATACCTGATTCATATAATTGACCCATTAGTTCAAATAATGTTCTGATGCTGATGATGTGGCTGGTTAGCATATATTATTGTGGGTTTTTAGTGGTTTGCATGCTGCACTTGGTCATTTATTTGGACTTTTGAAAGCTTGAACAATTACTGCCTCTTGATCCAAGCACTGGTCTGAAGTTGGTCCCTCAGCGTCAAGGCCTGGCTGATGACCCAGTGTGCCATGAGTTATATATCTATGTTGAGAATAGACATCTGCTATATTTTTGAGCTCTTTCACCCTCTCTCTCGTTTATTTTTCTTACCCATCTTGTCCTCTTGATGAACAGGGAAATACTGCAGTTTACCTACTGTATGCACATGCTCGTATTTGTTCAATCATCAGGAGATCTGGTAAAGACATAGAAGAGTTGAAGAAAGTAAGTTCTCCTCCTATTTTGTAAACATCCCTAATGGAACTGAATCTCAGTTTCAATATGTGACTTGGCCAATGCTGAAACAAAGAGAACTCGGTCTCAGCTTTTTTTATTCATATTGAAGCTACATGACCTGGGTTGAAGGCTAAAATTGACCTGGGTTGAAGTAGTAAGGAGATACATGGCACCTTGTAATTTAACTGCATATATGGCCCTAAATACAATGGAATGGTGGAACAGGATTTATGTAGCCAACCCCAAATAGTTGGGATAAGGCTGTTTGTTGTTGTATTGGTACTCCCCATAAACATAGATGATAGTCTAAATTTAAACCTTGATTGTGAGAAGAGGTTCTCTATTATGGCTTTATGTTTCTCATATTCCTGCTTGAAACAGACGGGAGCCATTGTCCTGGATCATGCAGACGAGCGTGCCATGGGGCTTCATCTGCTCCAATTCGCAGAGGTGGGAATTGGATTGGAGTGAAAAAGATTGGATTATTTCATGGCTTCTTTCTCTTTGACAATGACAAATTTCTCTAATATCGTTTGCATTAGTGCAGTTTTCTTCGCCATTTTCTATTTCTTTATTGTTCAACAGATTAAAGTATTCTCTCACCTACGTTTTCAGACCGTCGAGGAGGCTTGCATCAATCTCTTACCAAATGTGTTGTGCGAGTACCTTTATAACTTATCAGAAAATTTCACAAAATTTTATTCTAATTGTCAGGTCTGAATTAAACCTTCATAAATTTCTTTCATGCTTTCTGCATTACAGTATGTCATATTAACTGCCATCTTCACCTAGTTATGAGTTGTTCATCCCTGGAATAGAAAAAGTTGGAGAACAAAGATGCATCACGTCCAGAAAGTAGGGGATTCTAGACTGTCACACTGAACTTAGAACTGGGGAAGAAAGGAAAAAAGAAAATCCCTGGTCCCTAGTGAGGTGGGATAAAAGGGATGGCTTTCTAGGGATATGATAGTTTAAAATTTATGCATTATTGGTTTGATAAACCTTAAGATTAATGCATTGGTTGACTGAAAGTTAAGTCTTTACATGTTCTTGGTTGCTTTAGATCAATTATTATTTCATGACTTGTTGAATCTGATTGTGTTTGTGTGTGTGTGTTTGAATGTTGGGCAGGTTGTTGGATCAGCTGAGGAGACAAGCAGATTATTGTTATGTGAAGCGACAGCGATCGTCATGAGGAAATGCTTCTATCTCCTGGGGATTGTGCCTGTCTATAAGTTATGACTAACTTTATGATTTAACATTTAAACCATTACCTAGCATCCCTTACTCAAGATTGATTTTCATTGTAGAATGTATGCAAAACACATTTTTGATTGGTCATTGAACTAGTTTGAGTATTTATGATTTGGGAAACTATTGGGTATGTAGTCAAATATTCATTTGGATGTTTAACGAAGTTGCCCAATTCGTTGTTACTAGAATAAGTATTACTGTATTAGCAACTGGTTTCAGGGGTGTAAGGAACCTTATCGAATTAGGTTGTTGAAAAGCCACCGACAGAAATGTAGTGAACTTTTGTGTGTGTGTGTGTGTTTTTGCTAATCAAATTTGTGAAACTGTTGATGCTGATCTATATGCCATGCTTCCTCTTCTCGATGTATGTTCACAAATAAATGAACTCAATTAGTGCAGAGTTTCTTTTGAACCAGTAGGTAAAGAAGATAAATATTCAATAGGTTGAGTAGGCGTCGCTTGTAGATCTAAATGCTTGGGTGGCTTGGGTTTCAGGGGCTTTCCTATATTAACTTTGCTCTTTGGGAGAACCAAGGTTTACACATTTTACAACAGCTAGCTCTTAAGGGGCAGTCATGCAAGTCACGGGCTTCTACTATTCTGAATACCTCCCAAATCTTTTTGGCGGTCGTTTAGTTCAAGACTGACACAGTAGAATAGCATGGAAAAAAACACATCGTCTCCTTTGATGGGAAAAAACCCTAAACTTCATCAAGGAAGAGAAACTCGCTCTATAACTTTTATTAATGAAAAAAACTGAATTGTCTTGAAGGCTATAATGCTTTAAATAGAGAAAAGAAACCCTAATTCGTGGTAGGCATGAAATTAGCCTAATTTGGTAAATTTGACCAAAAATAGAAAATTGAGTTAATAACAGAATCAAATACTACTATCACTAAGAAACATCCCAGAGCAAACGGGATCTAATTCTAAATTTTAAATAGAAAGTTATAACAAAAAGGAAAATTACTAAAAATAGCAAAAACGCTGATTTGAGGGTCTAAACGAAAGAATTTACGTGAAAAGTGGCGGTGCTCACAACAAAACGGTGAGTTTTGATCCTCGCGAAATTTCGCTCAAGCATAGCTTTAGCTCACCAAATTTCACGCAATTCCATTCCTGGGACTCATGATTTCTACTAGAGCTTTTTGCCCTTCTTGTATGTAACTCATAAAACTGCTTGTGGGATTTGTTCTACATCAAAGATCCTGGCAAGCATCAGTTGGATGAAGTTTCGGACGACAAAGATTTTCTATGCCGATGCTAACCTCTGCTGAGGTCAAGGGGCGGCCACATCAGTGTCAGAAGTGATTTACAAATGCCCCCAAAAAGTGAAAATCACTTTTAGTGCTGATGTTTCCACCTGTTTGACCCTCAATGAAGGTTAGAGGAGGATTGGGCCAGCATATAAAATCCAAGCTGAGTTTCAGAGGGTTGTGTGTGTGATTGAATCTGACATGATATTAAGGTAAGAACAAGACCAAACCAGTAGGAATACGAATCAGTGGTGCATATTGTACCCACTATTTTTTAGGGGGTAGTTTTATGGGCATGCTGACTACCACATCATGGTATCGGGTCTGCAACGTAATAGGAGAGACAGACTTGGAAGCAATATTGTGGAATGCTGCCAGATGGGATTGAACCTATGACCTATCTCCATGAAAGGCAATGCATTAATCTCTTATTTAAAGAACAATATCTCCTCGATCTAATTGCACTGTAAAAAGTACTAAGAAGGATTCTCTACGGAGTAATCAGGATAAGATTGTGTCCTTGCAGTGGGTAATTGGGAAACTGGATTACCAATAAATGCAACTGGCCCTGGCATTGTAACTGTCCCTTGTCCGTCTTAATTCTATGACACACCTTGTATTGCATTTTTGCTCTACAACAGGTCTTAAAAATAGCTAATTTTTTAATAAATATATTATTTTAAGAAATGATTCTTAATATCACATGAAAAAAGCAACTTGAGCTGAAAGTAGACATATGGAGCACTAAATATTAGGTGAGAACGAATCTTGTGAGAACTGTGAAAACAGCATCAGGGTGCAGACACATCAGCCCCGAAAAGTGATAAGTGCCCCCCAAAAAGTGCAAATCACTTTTCAGTACTGATGCGTCAGCCCCTCTGGTGCTGGTTCTCACGAGATTCGTTTGCGCATAATCCAAGCCTTAGGAGTGGAGACTGATGCAAGGTGAAAGGTCCAGACCAATCAAGGTTTTGTATGGATCGGTCTGAGCATTCAGGCAGCACATGAAAAATAGATAGAAAGGTACGGACCGATTCGGCTATTTGTGCAGATTGGTCCAGCCCATATCAAGTCATAGTTTTATGTAAATCAGTCCAACTTGGAACAAGTCAGTTTTGTGTAGATCGGTCTGGAGCCCTAGATCAAGCCGCACATTTTGTGGACCAATCTCACAGCAGCAAATTTACTTGTATTGAATTAGAAAGTTCGTAGGATAGTAAGACTCCACTCTTGGTTGACTTTTGAAGTCTATATGATGTCTCCAAGCCTATTTAGGGTTGTAAGAAAAGGTTTATGTCTGAGTGAAAAGGGTTTCTCTAGAATATTCTTGTTGAAGGGGTTTTTCAAGCAAATAGAACAATTTCTTTATTAGGTTGTGAGAGAAGAGGTTTGAGAAAGGGTTTCATCTCAAGGTTTTGGGATGTAATAGAGTGTGTGAGAGAGAGGATGAGCGAGAAAGTTTGTAATCTTCCATTTTAGTGAAATTGTTTCTTATGTAGTTCTGAGGTTTTTCACGTAAATCTTTGTGTTATGGTTTCTTGTGTATTTGTTTGTTTACTTCCACATTTATTATTGTATCTCAACAAACTCGCATCAAGAGGGTTACCTTACTGATAGTGTATGTCTTTAATTTCAACCAACAGTTAGATCAGCTTTTGCTCTAACAATGGTCATTTAACTTGGGGTTAAAGGCTCCTATTCTAAAACGAAGTCGTTGACGACATGAGAAAAAAAAATTAAAAAAATCCAAGGAGAGTGGGAGCAGCCGCAAGGAGGGATATACTCAAGGGTTTGAGAGTGTGAGAGAAAAACGGTGTACAAGGAGAAACGATGTAGGTTTTCAGGCTGCAAAATTACACTTCTTTGTATGGATTTGCATTCTCATAGTGATAAAAGATTTAATCATCTCCCATGAATGTAAGGACATCATGAAACCATGTAAATCTTGGTGTCTCTTATTTTATTACTTTGATATTATTTTTATTTTATTTTTCTTGTTATTTATATTGGAATTGTTGCTGCAAGACATAATAAGTGGTATCAGAGCGATGGATTGGGTCATAGAGGATAGAAATTAAGAACAAGTTCTTGATTACTGATGTTCAGTATAATGGCAGGGAAAGAATTATCAACAACTAAGTTCGAAGTGGATCCCTTTAATGGGAAAAGTAACTTTACATTGTGGTAAAGTACGGTAAAAGACATCTTGGTACAACTAGAGCTAATCAAAGCACTATCCAGTAAGGAAAAGAAGTCTATATCCATGTCTAACGATGACTGGGAGGAACTTGAGATGAAGGCAGTGAGCACCATCCGTTTATGTCTCACATTAGAGGTAAAATACAATGTTTTGAATAAAGCTTCTACTCCAAGGCTATGGAAAAATTAGAAAATTTATATATGTAAAAATCGTTAAAAAAAAAAAATTATTTTTGAAAAAAAAAATTTATATTAATTACGGATAGATGAATGAACAAATATTTTGGATCATCTCAATGTTTTTAATAAAGTTATTACTCAACTATTAAGCATTGGAGTGAAAATTGTAGAAGACAATGTTCTTATTCTTTTGGTTTTTCTTCTAGCTTTTTTTAATACACTTGTAACCATTCAATTGATTGGGAAAGACACTCTTAAGATTGATGAGTTGACATCGGCTTTATTGGAGACTGAAACATTTTGGAACCCAAGAAACGGTTCCTAAGCAAAAGGGTTGGTGGTTAAGGGTGAATCAAGCCATCAACGCGGAAGAAGTAGAAATACAAAGAGATGTCACACTCAAAATCAAAGGGAAAGAACAACCAATTTGAGTGTTATTATTGCAAAAATGAATGACACATAAAAGAGACTATAGAAAATGTCAAAAAGATTTTGAGGAAGAAAAAAGGAAAAAAGAAAAAACATTCAGGTCAAGTTAGTATTACAAATGATGATTTAATTTCTACAGGTATGAATTATTTTTCCGAAACATAGATTGTGGATTTAAGATGTTCTTATCATATGTGCCCTTATCAGGATTGGTTTGAAACTTACCCCTATAATGTTGGAACTGTACTGATGGGAAACAATACAGGTTGTAAAACTATTGGTATTGATACTATTAAAATTAAGATGCATGATATTATAATGAGAACTATTATTAATGTTAGGCATGTCTTAGAAGTAAGGAAAAATCATATTTTCTTGAGTGTTTTAGACTTGATTGGTTGCAATTTTATAACAATAGGAGGAGCCCTTAAAGTCATAAAAGGGCAAATGGTTATCTTGAGAGGTAAAATGGAAGGAAATCTATGCAAATTAATAGGGGAGTATTGTTACAGATAAAGCAACTGTAACAACTCCTAGTGATTCAAATACGGATGGTACCACTCTATGGCATGTGCAGTTAGGCTATATAAGTGAGAATGGTATGACAGTATTACATAAACTTGGTTTGCTTAAAGGAGTAAAGACTTGGAAAGTGAATTTTTTGTAAATTTTGTTTGTATGGTAAGTAGTCACAAGTCAACTTCAAAATAGGACAACATACAAGCAATGAGATATTATAGTATGTGCACTCTAATGTATGAGGGTCTGCACCAATACCTTCTAAAGGTAGAGTTCTTTACTTTATTTCATTTATTAATGATTATTCAAGAAAAATATGAGTTTATTTAATGAAGTAGAAATTAGAAGAATTCTAGAAATTTAAACAATAGAAAGTAGATGTTGAAAAACAGACTAACAAACATATGAAGTATCTAAGGACTAACAATAGTTTAGAATATAAAAATTATAAGTTTATTGAGTTTTGCCAAAATTAAGAAATTACAAGGCATTGCACTACACCAGGAAGACCACAATAGAATGGTATAGCAGAGCGTAGGAATAAAAATATTTTGGAGAAGTCAAGGTGCATGAGGTTACAAACAAGTATGCCGAAAAAAATTTGGGCTAAAGTATTTAACATATATTTTATTGGCAAAAGATTTTCATCAAAAGCGATTAACTTCAAAATCTCAGAAGATGTTTGGACAAGTAAAACAATTGACTATTCCATTCATAAAGTATTTGGTTATCCATCCTATGTTCATGTGTAAGAGCAACAATGGTCTAAATTGGATCCAAAGTTAAGGAAATGTGTAATCCTTAGATATTAAAAATGGGGAAAATTATACAAACTTTAAGATCTAGTTGCACATAAGAAAATCATTAGTAAGGATGTTGTGTTTGATGAGGAGTTTATGTTAAAAATCAATAGGAATAAAGGAAATAAGCTAAATGATTATCATGCTGGTGAAAATTCAGTCTAAGTGGAGCTAAAGGATATAACGTGGCCAAAAAGGAAAGAAAATATGGTAGAATATTTTCAAAGGGGGTCTTCTAGCAAGGAGCAACAACAAGGTATTGTTATAGGCAAGGACAAAATAACTTATAAGGCACCAATTAGGTATGTTTTTGAAGATATGGTAGCATTTGCATTAGTTGTTGGTAGTGGTGATCCATATTGTTTCCAAGATGCTATTAGTTGTAGGGTTAATAAAAATTGGATGATTGCAATGATAGAGGAATCACTTCACAGGAACAACACTTGGGAATTGGTTAAAAGACCAAAACATAGAAAGGTGATTGGTTGCAAATGAGTGTATAGGAAAAATGAAGCAATATCAGATAAAAAAAGGGGAAAATTCAAGGCTCGATTAGTGGCAAAGGGATATAGACAAGAAGAGGGAGTTGATTACAATGAAATATTCTCTCCAGTTATAAAACATACCTTAATCAGGGTGATGTTAGCCATGATTGCTTTATTCAATTTAGAGTTAGAGAAATTGGATGTGAAGACGACATTCCTTCATGGTGAATTGGAGGAGCAAATCTATATGGAGCAACCAGATGGATTCAAAGAGTAAGGAAATAAAGAGTTTGCTTGTAAGCTAAACAGATCACTTTATAGGCTTAAGCAATCTCCAAGACAATGGTATAAGCACTTTAATTCTTTCATGGTGCAGATTGACTACATAAGGAGTCAATATGACAATTGCGTTTACTATAGAGTTCTTGAGTATGGTTCTTTTATTTTACTGATGTTGTATGTTGATGACATACTGATTGTTGGAAAGAATAAACATGAGGTTGATTCATTGAAATCCAAGTTAAGTAATGAATTTGACATGAAGGATCTAGGTGCTGCTAAAAAGATCATTGGTATGGAAATCCAAAGGGACAAGAAGGCTGAAAAGTTTTGGGTATCTCAAAAGCAATATGTGAAAAAGGTGCTAGAGAGGTTTAGTATGCAAAACTCTAAACCAGCAAGTACTTCTTTAGCAAATCACTTCAACTTATCTGCTAGTTTGTGTCCTATTATAGATGAGGAAGTGGAGGATATGTCTCAAATGTCGTATGCTAGTGTTGTAGGAAGTCTTATATATGCAATGGTTTGCAGTAGACCGGATCTCTCACATGCGGTTAGTTTGGTGAGTAAGTACATAGAAAATCCAAGTAGAGAACATTAGAATGTTGTAAAGTGGATTCTAAGGTACTTAAAAGGTATGGTGGATTTTTGGCATTTTATTTAAACAATATAAATGAATAGGACAGGTTGTGGGATATGTTGATACTGATTATGCAGGTGACTTGGACAAGAGGATGTCTACAATAGGATATTTCTTTACTCTTACAGGTGGACCTATTAGTTGGAAAGTGATGCAATGCAACACATGGCAGCATATGATTTCAGGGTGGTTATTTTTCAGAGAAAAATTAAGGCAGAAAAGAAATTATTAATATGATTTTTATTTTATTTAGAAATATTTATTTTGTTAAGTTTTTGG
The DNA here is from genome assembly GCA_025762735.1 of Platanus orientalis. Taxonomy (NCBI): domain Eukaryota; kingdom Viridiplantae; phylum Streptophyta; class Magnoliopsida; order Proteales; family Platanaceae; genus Platanus; species Platanus orientalis. The sequence goes on along the minus strand of JAOXJP010279720.1, from coordinate 8 downwards.
GTTTTATT
>JAOXJP010279719.1:0-34001 GCA_025762735.1 Platanus orientalis | reverse complement strand
GTAGGGAAGGAGGAGAATCAAGAGGAGTTTGGGGAAGAACAAAGGGGATACATGAGGGAAGAAAATTTGAGAAAATAAGCACGAAATACCTTTATTTGACTGGTGCGATTTGGACTAGAAGCTGTCCAAGAAAACCCAAATGTGAGATTATATTCATTTGCAGATTCTTCTATTTCCAATAACTTGAATCTTCTAGTATATATGGTGTTGCAATAACACGAAAAGGAGAATTATAATAAGGGAGAAAAAAAGAAGATAGGAGGAGAAGAACAATAGTTAGAAGAAGACATGAGAAAAATAGACGAAGAATAAGATGTTAGAAGAAGGAAGAGAGAAAAAGAAACATAGGGACGAACCCTAACTAGTCTACATGGAAACAAACTTTAATTCATAAATTCATTGTCTATCAATACATAAATGTGCAGCCCTATATCTAGGTTCACAAACTCAAGAAAATAGCAAGAAACCAAATTAGAACTAGCTTACTTGTTATCTAAGACTTTCTCAAATTCGAAACTGCTAAAGTGCTGACTTTTTAAAAACAAAAAACTGCAAAAAAGTAAGGCCTTTTAGAGGATTTCGCCTAACACTCCAAAAAGGGCCCTATGTTGACTTGTCGACTCACTAAATATACTAAAATACCCTTGTCAACAGTGCCTTATTACACAAATACGCTTATTCTAAAGAAACCCAATTTAACTCATGGCATAAAAGGCTTTATTACATGATTATCCCACTCCTTAAAATACTTGAAATAACTCATCTTTTGGCTCCATCTTGAACTTGATTTTCTTGTGGATTGACACCTACAATAACTTCTATGTTCGCATCATTCTCCCGGGGTGGGAAGAAATTCATTATTGAATTGAGAATTCTCCATTCCCTATCATAGATTCTAGTTAAGATTATTTTCAGACTCCTCGATGGAGGTGGTTAGTGTGGTGGAGGACGTTTGATGGAGGCTTTGCATGGACCTTTCTTCTTGGGATTTTCCGGTGTCTTGGATTGCACTAGAATCTTTCCCACTATTGCTTGACACTAGGCTTCTTCATAACTCCTGGTTTGGACTTGGATGTTGAAGATTCTGGTTTATCATCTAAAGGAGCTTCGGCATTGAAGACGAAAGCTTTTTCTTGTGTAGTTTCTTTCAAAACTGATGGCACTTTGGTAGTATATTGTTGATACCTTGTTTTCATCTGATGGCATACACCATACTCGAAGAATTACAGGATACATGTCTCTTGGTTGTAGTTAACACGTATTTCATCAATTCATGGTTTTCCAAACACAATCACATGATCTTCCAATGGACTGATCTTGCACTCAACACCATTTTTATATGTTCCACGTCCAAATTGAAGATAAAATCCTTCTTCATAATACCAACAAAAGTGTTGATCTTTATCATCTCATAGGATCTTAACAGTCATACTTGTAGAAATCTGATTCTCATGATACTTGTCACTAATCAGATTTTGAACAATTTTCCAGATGGGAGATTAAACTTAATTCTTATCTCAACCATACTCAAGATTTTCCTGGGATTACAACTAGATAAGGATTAGCTGTAACCTGGCTGAAAAATAATCCTCAATATTCATAGGAACTCAGCTGGAATGGAACCAACTAATAACTTGGCTCCGATACCAAAATTGATTTAGGATGATGCCAAAGGCTCAATTTAAAGTCTAAAAGAGATATAGCGGGGCAAGAATAAAACCAACAATGGGGATTGGTATTCGGTTAGGGAGAAGTTTATTGAAGGGGATTGATATTCTATTTGATGTGAGGAGTTGCAATTTTTTTGGGTTTCTGGGGTGGGGTGGGGTGGTTCCTATTGTTTGGGGTTTTGTTGTTTTTGCTTGTTTCTTTTTGTTGTTGTTTCTTTTGCTTTGCTTGCATTCACCTTCTAGGTGACGCTTTTGTTTTCTTGTTTTGTTTCTGGATTCAATAAAAATTTTTTATCATTCAAAAAAATAAAAAAGAATAAAAGCAACAAACCAAGAATTGAACTTTAAGTACACTTAAATAATCAATTTTTTAAAGAAAAATATAAGAATTGAAGAAGAAATTAAGGTAGAGAGAATTAGAAGAATTTAAACAAGAAAAGAATGAGAAAAGGGTAGAACAAACCCAAAAAGGGAGGAGGGACAAAACCTAACAAAACCAAGCTTTAATTCTTAAATCTATATTCTACTAATGCAAAAACGTGAAACCCTATATATAGGTTCACAAACTCAAGAAAATAACAAGAAACCAAATTAGAAATTCCTAAACTATTAGCTTACTTACTACTTAAGACTTTCTTAAACTCAAAACTACTAAAATATTGGCTTTCTAAAAACAAGAATTGCCAAAAAGTAAGGCCTTCTAGAGGATTTTGTCCAACACTTCAAAAGGGGGCTCCACTTTGACATGTTGACTCACTAAAGTTACTAAAATACTCTTGGCAACAATGCCTTATTACAAAATACACTTATCCTAAAAAACCCAATTTAACCCATGATTATCCCTTTAGAAGAGTACAAAACGCACAACGGCGAGTTCCAAAACCCAAAGGCAAAGCCTTGTGGAAAAACCCAAAGAAGAACTCTCCGAAACCAAATACGTTCTTGTTTCTAACCAAAGTCTCTTTTCTCCACAATCTTTTGCAACCCTAAAAAACCATAAACATCTCCTTTTATAGAGATGTACAAACCCAAGAAACCCTAGTATGTTAATCCTTTTAATAGTCCCAAATAAATAAACTTCCTAAAAAAGACGGTTTCCTTGGTGACTTCCGTAGGAAATGTGTGAAATCAAGACACTTTCCAACAGATTTCATTTTCACATGGTTCAAAAACATTACCCCAACAAATTGACTGAATTCTTCCTCAAAAGTATGTAACCAATTGCAATTATCCTACATGAAATATATAGTACTTGAAATACTATGCCTCAAATTGGTATGTCATGTTTCTACTTCTCCATAATCATTTAGCATTAATATCTTGTTCCATTATCCCAATGTAAATATGTAACAAGTATGTGCTTAGCCAAGATATAATTAACCAATAATACATGTTGAAAACCATTATGCTTCTTTATTGGCCATAGCCTATATAAGGACTTCATGTTTGTAGTTGAATGAATTATATATATATATATATATATATATATATATATATATATATATATTCCATCTTAGATCTTCTGGACATAATGCCTTGTCCAACAGTGATAGTAATATGGTCATGGACCGTGGTTCATTAGAATTAAATTTCAGCTGGCATCACTAAAATCCTTTTGACCCATAATGGGATATTCTATACAATTCAATTTCTATCTTATAGTCTTTTATTTACCTTACAACTCTAAGAAATATCAATGTCTTAATTAAACGTTCATGGGCATCTCAACTTCCTAGTGCTATATTAGATTCATCTATTTAATAACTTAAACACATCTTAAGCGTGGAAAGTACTACTGTTAATCATTTCTTTAATCTAAGACTTAGATTAATGGAGTTGATGTTGGATTGCATTCAAGTTCTTTCAACTATGTTTCTCAATCCACTCAAACCAAGTTAAAGCAAATCCATACCTCAAAATAATAATAATAATAATAATAATAATGCTAACCTCAAATCAAAATTAAAAATTAAAAAACATAATGCTAATCCATATTTTCTCGTCTTTGTTATAAGTAAAAAGAATAGTAATGTATTTCATATTATAATGGAAGACTTTTCCATCTTATAAGACATTCAATACTAGTGAAAAAAAATATTCATCTTAATAACATAAAAAATTCAATACTTCTCTTATCTTCTCAAACTCTTGAAGAATCATGGTCTTATGCACCAAGAGACCGCCAAAGCGAGCACAGATCAACAACACAAGGTTTAGAAGTGCGAAGAGTGCAGAGGATTATGAGAAATAGTTCCCCAAAAGGCCCGTCTTTGCAGAATAATTCGTCAATCAATCCATTCTCGAGGACAAACTTCTCTCAAATGTCCCTCTAGATTGTGGGTGGTAGGACATTACACAATTTGACAGTGTTGTCCAGGTTGAGGTGGTGTGCCTCTTCTATGCAAATGTCCACAATTCCAATTGGACAGCCCTGTTGTTCAAGACATTCGTGCATGGAGTCAAGATCTGAGTTGATTCAGACTTCATCGCATCCACCTTGGGCATCCGACGCTCCACAGGTACGCTAGCCTCATCCTCTTGTGTCACTTACCAAGAGGGAAATTGTAGCACTTTTAGGTTATCCACATCCACATTGGTACGGGAAGCTCATATCGATAAAGTGCAGCATGCCCGTGACATTGTTCAACCTTATCCTATCCAACAACCTACTTCCTACCACCCACAACAACGAGATGTCGAACAATATGGTTTGGCTCGTGTATAACTTGTTGAACCAACAGGAGGTAGATGTGTCATCCATTATCTGCCACACCATGTTGACCAAGGCGGAGCATGCGACCATCAAGTCCAGCCTTCCCTATGGTATGATGATCACCTTGCAACTTATGGGATGTAATGTACAGTTCCCTTAGGATGCCATCATCCTCAAGCAGGGTGTTCAAATTGATTGGACTTTGGTCACTCAGATGGAGTGAGCTCACGAGCTACACAACGCACGAGTCACAGTCGCAACTACAGCAGCAACAACACCAACACCAACCGCACCAGCTACAACACAAGGTGGTGGTGACCACTAGGAGGCACCTCCAACTCCACAGCCTACCCGAGATGCACCAAGCCCCTTTGCATCACAGGCTCCTACTTCCGATCCCTTTTTGCCCACATTGCCTCACGAGGATTGTACTCTCTATATATGTGCATGTCATAGACGATCCGCAACATGGAGAAGTTTGCAGATAAATTGAACTCCATGGAGGAGAGGTTTGCATGCATCAAGCGGTGCTATGACTCGTATGCTCGCATTCCTCCAATTGTGCCTCTCGAGCTGCACAGTGACACCGAGGCTAAGGCGAGCGATTGTGATGGTGATAACATAGTCGCTTGACTAGACCCTAATTTATTTTGTTTAGATATACATGTATAGGGTTCTTATTTTTGCGCTACTCTATATTGGGACTAAATCTCCTTTCTCATGTACTGTTTCACATTTGATATAAATATATATATGAGAAGAGTTATTTTTGTGATACTTGTATCCCTATGCACATATTTTTTTGATCTATATTGGATCCTTGTTATGCTTCTAATCACCCCTACCTTTAAAGGCGGAGAAGCATACCACGAAAATATGGGGAATAGTACAAGGGTTATTGGATTTAGGGGGAGAAATCCAATTAGTTTGAGTAATTGAACATCAACTAAATTTTTAAAATTTATTACTTAAAAGGAAAAAGTAGTGAAATAATAGTAAAACTAAAGAATTAATTACCTTGTGCTCATTGATCATTATTTTTTATTTATTTGCACAAATTGTTTACATAGTAGTCTTGGTTTGCATTTGACATATTGTTTATTTATCATGTTTATATTTTATCATATGCCTGCTTGTGTGTGCACTCCTTAGTTCATATTTAACTGAGCTAATGATGGTTTAAGGAAGGCATTTGTTTGTCAAATATGTTTCAGGTAAACAATGCTATGCACACGTGTTAAAGAAAAGAGTAAGTGAACGGAGATTCCGAGTTTTCATTAAGGGGGAGTGCCAAGGCCTTCACACTAAAGGCATAATGTTGGCACATTATAATGGAGTTTGTGTTTTTATCTTTTTTACATATTGTATTCCATCCATGTATTTTAGGTTTTGTCATGGAATTCCCAAAGAGGTGATTATAAATGTATATATTGTAAATTTCAGGAGTAGGAAAATACATGGGTTGATAGACTAGGTTGTGACATGCTCAAGCTAGAGTCTAGGAGGTTCTTATGTCAACTATGCACGAAGATTACCTTCGAAGACCAAGAAAGCTCCAATGAAGCAAACCATGATTATGCGAGGACCAGAACGACATGTTCACATCATCTGTGTCCTTTCGCATCTGCAAAGGTAAAAGAGGGTAAGTTCGTACTTAGAGACCCTCGGGATCCCCATAGCACACCCCCCATATGGTTAGAGATGGTATTAAAACCATTCTACATAAAACTAGGGATGGTGAAGAGCTCCAAGTAACTTGGAATGCTTCAATGGTGGTGAAGCACTCCAAAATGGAGTTAGAACTCTCCAACCAAACTGGCAGTTCATACTATCCAATTTGGAGTGCTCCAAAGTAAAGTTAGAGCGCTCTAACATGGCAGATTGCTCCAACACTAAAATAAAGAGCTCCAAAAATTCTCTAGAATTTCTTCCTAAGATGAATGCTCCCAGTGGAGCGCTTAAATATGGGTGGAACTTTTCAAATTTGAAATAAATATTTTGGATTAGTTTCCCATTTAGGATGATTCTCATCCAAGGGTTGTGGTGAGCCACAATCTATATAAAAGAGCATTTGTGCTCTTCTAAACCTAAGGATTTAAGGGTTTAGCAAAGGGAATGGAGAAAGGTTTTTAGGTAAGAAAAAGATCTCGACAAGCTTTATACTCTCTACATAGTTTCACTCAAGCTATCAAGCATCTAGAGAAAAACAAGAGACAGTTCTCTCTCTAGTGACCACAAATGAGATTTCATTTTCAAAAGAAGAGAGGAGGAAGGTTAAGGACGGTTGCTCCTTCACTTCCTAGCATTCAAACTCCCAACCTCAAGGTTGAGGTAAAACTTTAGTTTTATATTTCAGAGTTTTCTTCCATTGTAGATAGTTTTGTGATTGATGTTACATATTGCTTACTTAGACCACCACTGTAGTTGTGAATCCTTGGAGAACTCACCTGTATGTGATATTTCCTTTCTTATGCTTCACTTATACTTGCCTTCATAGAGGCTTACTTATTTATATGATTACTTATGTATATTAGCCTTCTTTAGAGGCATTCACATACTCCCTTTGCTTAAGTAAAGACCAAAATATATTGGTGTATTTGGCTATTGAGAGTCAATCTCTACATTGGGACTTTACTTCCCTTGCTTGACCATATTGGTATATTTGGCTATTGAGAGCCACTATTAATGTATGCAATGTCAATCCCATGACAAAACTAGAAGTATGGTCTTAGTGTCTTGTAAGTGCCCTATGAGCTCACATGATCGAGACTAGAAGACTTGGTAGACTTAAGGCATGGAAGAAGACCGAAAGTAACCTCAAATTTATCCATTCCACTCAAGGTATAAAGCATGCATTGCATACCATTTATAGACCTTAGTGTGGTGGTAGAATCCCTGAAAAGACCCAAGAAAGGACAACCCATCAGACCCCTTGCACAATTAAAAAAATGTGTAGGGTTTAATCAATCACGGATCTCGTGATAGATCACGCTATGATCGATCATGGATCACAACCCTGGATTGAGTCTCAGTTTGAGACTCCTGAGAGCCTCGCCCCATTTGCCATGATCGATCACGAGAAGGATCACGGCTTGGGTGCCTGACTCCGTGACCGATCACAAGCTGAATCAGGCTAAGCCCGGATAAATCTGTGATTGATCATGAGTCATGATCGATCACAGATCTCGTGATCGATTATAGGGGAAATTTTGTTGAACTTAAAATTTTACTCCCCTTATAAGTGATTTCAAAATTTGAACCCCATTTTAAAAAAAATTAAGGCTCTATAGAGTTGCTCTTTTTGAAAGATTCCTATCATATGGTTATAAGTGCTTCTCACCCTTGTAAAAGTGAACTTTTCCCTTTAGGGCAAACATTTCAAGAAAGATAAAGAGTATTAGAAAGTTTACCAAATTGAGAGCTTTCTCCCTTAAGAAAATAAATAACTTTTCACTGTTTTGAGTCAAAGTAGCTAGCATCTTCTTCAAAGATCACTCTCTCCTTCTCTCCTATTGAATATTAAGCTTCTACTATTGAGGAGAACTTGTGGTGAGCTCTTCCTAAGAGGAGTCACACTTGGATGAGCTCAAGGAGCACTAGAGCCAATGGCTTAAAGCTTATGGATAGCTAAGGCACACTAGCTCAACAAGGAGCACCCCACATCGTGAAAATAGTAACAACCAACTTATGATAATATTTGTTTTCCTTTGCATTCATTCTTACTATTGACTTATTTTGCTTCTGCTAGAGACACTGGAAGCAGTTCACACTCATCGAAAACACTAAGGGTTGTTGAATAGTTTGCTAAGGGCAAGTAGTGTAGGTTTTGTATGTTTTTGACCTAGATTGTATTAGACAATCTAAATGAAATGTTTTTAAGCTTGGTAGTGAGCTTTAGAAGAGTGGACAAAGGTCATCATGCCGAACCACTATAAATCTCTTGTTGTGGATTAAGTGTGTGATTGTTTGTTTCTATCTTTATGCATGTTACTACTCTTACACTCTACTTGTTTGTTAAAATATTTGAATGCACATCTTATAGCACATAGACCCCTTAGATAAGCTTAAGAAGATAAAAATCAATCCCAACACTTTTAAAAATGAGTAAGATAATTTTATATCCTATTTTCCCCCTCTAAGATAACCTTATAGGTATTTCAATTGCTATCAGAGCCTAGGTTACTCTTATAGGGATTAACAACCCGAGTTAAATCCTAGCAAAACAAAAATCCTAGAGAATCACTAGATGGCTAGAGAGGATGGTACCATGTCTATTAACACACCTCTATTTTTCAATGGAAGTGACTATGACTATTGGAAATCTCGAATAAAGATTTTTGTAAATGCCTATGACTACAAGGTTTAGGATGCCATACTTAATGGTTACACCATGCCTGATAAACCTAGAAGTGAATGGTTTGCTACCGAAGTGGAGGCTCACAAATATAATTTTAAAGCCCTAAATTTCATAACTAATGGGTTAGCCCCCAATGAGTTTAGAAGAATAGTTCATCTTAAAATAGCTAAGGAAGTATGGTTACTTCTCTCAATTATCCATGAGGGTACAAGTGTCGTAAAGATGTTAAGCTTTAAATGTACACTGTACAACTTGAAGCTCTTAGAATGGAGAAAGATGAAGAGGTCTCCCAATTCAATGCCAAGTTATCTAACTTGGTAAATGTGATGAGTTTGGAAGAAGTCATTATGGAATCAAAAGTGGTTCAAAAAATTCTACGATTACTCCCCAAAAGGTTAAGACCTAAGGTGACCTCTATAGAGGAAAACGAGGACCTAGAAACTATGAAGCTAGAAGAGTTGAAAAGGTCCCTACAAACGTTTGAGGTTGCGATCAAGGTCACTACCAAGAAGAAGGGCATAGTCCTTAAGGTAGAAGAATCGTCCAAATCCACCAAAGATTCGAATGATGACTTAGCCTTGGTGACTAAGAAGTTCAAGAAGTTTTTTCAGATGAATGCAAGGGATTACTCCAAGAATAAGCAAATGAGAAGGTCCTCCTCCAACTATAGGAAGAAGAAAAACTTCTCTAAGAAACCTCTCACTTTCTTTGAGTGCAAAGGAAGATGACATATTATCGAGGATTGTGGCAATACGAAAAATAAGTACAAGCCAAAGGAAAAAGCCATAGCTAGAACTTCGGACGATGAATTTGAGGCTTCGAAACATGAGTCTCAAAGTAGTGAGGAAGCTCCCTCACAAGAGATTAAAGCCTTCATGGCTTTTACACTCCTATGAGTTCACTTTTGGATACAAGTGACGCTAGTAGTGAGGATGAAGGAGATGATGAGGAAGAGGAGGGGACTTGTGATGCACATAAGGCTTTCGATGAAATTTTTGTGTAAATTGTTTAGTTGGAAAAGAAGAACAAACAACTTAAGAGGAAAATCATAGAATTGACTAAAAAGTCAAAATCCCTTGAAGACACTATCTCTACTCTTCAACAAGAGTCTTATTCTGAAAGTGACAAGGAGAATAAACATTCCAAAGAAAATTACTTGCTTCTATGTGCCAAGTAAAAATGAGCTTAAAGATAGTAGAACTATAAAAGAAGCTTAGTGAATCTAAACTATTTATTGGTCTAAAAAATGACAATAGGAAGCATGAAAAGAGAAGACTCTTTAAGGACAACCAAAAGTTGTCTAACAAAGTTCTTGAGGTTGAGGAGAATCTAAAAAATATAGAAGAACAAAATGATGAGTTTCGTGGTGATAACTCACTCATTTAAGAGTTAGAGGACCAAATCAAGATCCTAAATGAAATGAACAAAGCCTTGAACTTGACTTGTGCTCAACTCACAAGGAAGTCCCTTGATTATCTTAAACAAATTAAGGAACTTAAAGAAGATAAGAGGAAAAATATCTCAATGCTTGCCCAAGGGAATGAGAATTTTGAGAAAATGCTTACAAAGGGTAAGGAGTATGGGGACATGATCGAATTAGGCTACAACTCTGAGGTTAATGCCTCATCTTCAACTCAAAGACCCAAAAATGACTTTGTTAAAGCCAAAGGAACTACTCAACCACCTCTACAATCTTTCAAGAAGTGAAAGGAGAAAGTGGAGCCACAAAGACCTTATCAAAGGTCAAAGAAGGTTGAGAAGAGACCAGTTACCTCACTCAAGGAAAAAACTCCTATGAGTCAAGGTGGAGGTTGGGAGAGATCCATGCAACCTCAATCTCGTTCCTATGCCAAGTGGTTGAAAGTAAACCTCAAACCAACCAAGCTTCTTCCTTCAGAGGATTCCAAAGAAAAAGCAAACCCTTATTCCTATATGCCTAGAAGCCTCAATTCTATTGATACTATTGTGGCTTGGAAGAGAATTTCAAAATGGATTGTAGAAAGATAGCCAATGACATCAAATCCTAAAGAATGCAATCTAGAAAAATGCAAAGTGGGAAGAATGTTAACAAAAGAAATTACTTTCAAAAGGTTAAAAATAGTAACCTCCAAAAGAAGAAGGAATTGGTCTAACAACAAAGAATTGCCAAAAGGCAAACCTCTAAATCTACCAAGGTTGAGAGAGTATGGGAAAGAAATAATGATCCAAAGTATTTGGTCATTCAAACCGCACTAGGAGCTGAGAGTTGAATGACATGTGGTTCCCGAATTCCCTTTCATGCCTTGAGCACCCACTATCAAAATGGAGTGACTGAAAGAAAGAATAAAACTCTACTAGATATGGCTATATCCATGCTTATGAGTAAAGACTTAGCTAAGAGATTTTGGGCTGAGGCAATTAGCTCCGCATGCTATGTCTTAAATTGTGTCTATCGTAGTCCTGATACAGACAAAATAGTCTGTGAATTGTGGAGTTGGAAAAAACAAACTATTAAATACTTTAAAGTATTTGGCAGCATGTGTTATATCCTTAGGGATAGAGAACACCTTGAAAATTTTGATAAGAAAAGTGATGAGGCTATATTCCTTGGATACTCCAACACAAGTAAAGCGTATCGTGTCTACAACATAAGGACTCTCAAAATGGAAGAATCTATCAATGTAGTGGTAGATGATTTTGAGTCAACACAAACACAAGATACATACTTGTTGTGTTCTCAAATCATGAGGTTGAGACTTCACCTCCTAAAGAGATTGAAGAACCTCAACAAGGTTGAGAGGAGATCTCATCTCAATCCAACTCCGAGGATGAAGTTGAAGAAGTTCAATCTCGTCCCAAAGAGAAGAGGCTCACCAAAGGACTATCTTGAGATGACATCATTGGTGATCCGAATACCCGACTGAAGACTAGGAGACAAATTGAAAATATTTTAAGTCATTTTTGCTTCTAATCCAAAATAGAACCTAAGAGAGTGAATGAGACTTTAAGTGATCCGGATTGGATCATGACCATGCAAGAAGAACTTAATGAGTTCAAAAGGAATGATGTGTGGTTCTTAATTGAGAGACCCTTTGATGAAAATGTCATTGGTACCAAATGGATCTTCAAGAACAAACATGATGAACATGGTACAGTGACTAGAAACAAGGTCAGACTTGTAGCAAAGGGGTATATGCCCAAATAGAGGGTATTGACTTTGAGGAGACATTTGCCCATGTTGCTAAATTAGAGTCTATTAGAATTCTTTATTTTATTGCATGACATTTAAAATTTAAATTATATCAAATAGACTTCAAGAGTGCATTCATAAATGGGATACTTTAAGAAGAAGTATACGTAGATCAACCTGAGGAATTTATGGATCTTTACTTGCCAAATTATGTATGTAGACTCAAGAAGGCACTATATGGCCTCAAATAAGCTCCACGAGCTTGGTATAAGAGACTATATTCCTTCTTGATCACTATTTTGATCGAGAAAGTGTAAACAAGACACTTTTCGTTAAAAAGCAAAATGGTCACATACTCATAGTACAAATTTATGTGAATGACATCATTTTTGGGTCTACCAATGAGGAGATGTCATATGGTTTGGCTCAAACAATGAAATCAGAAATTTAAATGAGTATAGAAAGAAAACTACGGTTCTTTCTTGGTCTTCAGATGAAGCAAAGTAGTGATAGCATTTTCTTAAGCCAAGCCAAGTTTGCTAAAGACCTGGTTACCAAGTTTGGGTTGCAAGAATTTAAACCTGCTAACACCCCCATTAGCACAAGTGACAAGATCACTAAGGATCATGATGGATCAGAGATCAATCCCACCTACTACATAGGCAACAGTCTTATTTCTTGGCATAACAAAAAACAAAACTCCATCTCATTATCAATTATCGAGGTTGAATACATTGTAGCCGGTAGTGAGTGCACCTAACTCTTGTGGATGAATCAAATGCTAAGATGCTACAAGTTGGAACAAGACATCATGAGTCTATTTGTAGACAACAAAAGTGCTATTGACATATACAAGAATCCAGTCAAACACTCAAGGAAAAAAATACAAACATTAGACACCATTTCATTCGCCAATTGGTGGAAGAAAATGTCGTATCCTTAGACTATGTGAAAACCGAAGATCAACTCCCTGACATTCTAACCAAACCCCTTGATTTCAAGCAAATTGAGTATCTTCAGATTGTCATTGGCCTATGCACAATCTTGAAAGTCCTGTTAGACTTTCTAATTAAAGATTAGCCAAGAAGGTCTTAGAGTGTAACCAACCAAGGTTGGAAGAAATCAGTGAGGGCAAAGTAGCCCAAATAAGTGGGTTTACTTTGTGGGCTGATGTGTGAAGGGTCACACCTACACATAAAGCCCATAGAAGTCCAAGTACTAGCTTCATGATCGATCATGATCATGATCGATCATAGATCTCGTGATCAATCACACCCTAACCAATCACAGATCTCGTGATTGATCAGGAGGGCATTATGGGAAGTAAAAAAATAAATTGCACTTTTAAACTCCCCATATCGTGTATTTTGGCTATTCCGCTTCTGATAACCTTTGGTTTGTCTTCCTCGCTTCCCAAAATCTTTCTTTGCTTTGATTCCTTTGTCCAAATCTCTAGGTCTCTTGCTTTATGGCTCCATGGGTGGAGAATACCACTTCTAAATCTTCCACATCCCAGGCAACATCTTCCCAACCACCTCAAAACTCAGGGAAGCACTCAATGGCATCCTCTCCTCCTCATAAGCACTCTAAGAATTGGAATGTTGGGTCATACTCTCCATGTCGGGATGCTACTAGCCTTGACCGTTATGAGAAGATTTTCTCCAAGAGGGCTATCATCAATGAGAGATTTATCATGGCAGAAGCTTTACAAACGGCTTAAATCTTGGAAAACATTGAAGACCATTGAATGGCTTCCCATTTTTGCCATGAAAGGCCCTATCTAGGAAGTGGCTATACGAATCTTTTATGCCAACATCTTTGACATTATCCATTCCCAACGATCCTTCAAGACCACTGTGAACAAGGTGCTCATTAGTGTGGAAAATCTTCATAGTATTCCTCATGTTACCTACGATCCCATTCCCTTTCCAATCCACAAGCTCTTCATTGAGCATAAGGGTGAGCAAGTTCAGAGATTGTGTGGTCGGTTTCTCCCCTGGTCTGAGATTCTAAAGCATAGGGACTATAGGCCCGTGGTAAAATTCCTCTACCGCATCTTCACCTACAACATCCTTCCCACTACTCATAGTAGTGACCTCATCGATGACGCTATCTATCACATCAATGCCATCCTCGACTCAAAGAGGATTGATATTGCCTCAATCATCTGTCACATGATGATCAAAGCTCACGAGTCTAAGCATTCCCTACTATTAATGTAAATTGTCAATTCCATAGTTTATAAAATACATGGAGTGGTAGATTAGGCATGGCATGAGTATAGTGCATATGTTGGTCATGTTCTTAATCATCAAGTGTCCTTGGATCCCATTGAAGACAAGCTCCAAGCACTTGAAACTAAGTATAGATCTTCCCCATGTTGTTAAAGTTCAAGCCTAGAAGATTCAAGTCTCATCAAGCTCAAAGAAGGTATATGAGGGTAAGCTTAATGCTAGACATAGGTTAAATAACCTAAAGGCCCTTATGAAGGTCTTGGACCATTCCCACACCTTTTGGTATAAGGCCCCTTGTGGGATGGGAATCAATTTAAGGCAAAATGGCTAAAAACAAGGGATTCAGATCAATCTAGGGGGTATTGGATCCATCAACACTTAGCGAATCAATCCACCACTTACCAGATCTATCTGAGGGGCTGTTAGATCAATTCAACATGTCCCCCAGATCAATCTAGGTGGTCTCGAGACATCCTATCTGAGACACCAGATTAATCTGGTAAAGCCAGATCAATCCGATAGTGCCAGATTGATCCTACATTGCAAAATTTCAAAAATAAAAAAACATTTCTACGATGGGGAATATTTGACCATTGGGGGTTATGCCAAATCAAAGGTGTTTGACGTAGCTCATCCCCTATAAGTACATGAGAGCTCACATTGAGTTCTCTAACACATGAGAACACAAAGAGAGAAACTTTTGAGCAAAGAGAAGAAAAGCTAAGGCTTTCAATCCTCCCAACAACCAAAGGCTTCCATTCATGAGCATTCATTAAAGATCAATGAGACTTTAAGTGCTTCCCAAGCACTCTATTCTTGAAGATCAAAAGAGAGAAGCAAGGAGAAGGGTTTACTCCCTGGTAAACCTTGTGAGAATGTCCAAAAAGCAAATAAACAACTCTTGGGAGCTTGGTGGAAGAGTAAGGTTTACTAGCTCATCAAGGAGAAACCACCTTCAAGGAACTTCCAGCAATACACCAACGTCTTGAGGTAATTTTGTATTAACTATTTAATTTTATTGACCTTAGCCCCTCCGTTGGACACATCGGAGGTAAGATCACTCTTGCCAAAGACACTGGGAGTAGACCTTGACACTACCATCGGAGACACTGGTAGTATAGACTTAGCACCTCTGTTGGAGACACCCGAGGTGTAGGCCATTCTCACCAAAGACACCTAGAATAGACTTAGCACTTGCCGAAGACACCAAGTGTTGATAGATTTTAGAATTTTAATCTTCATTCTAATTGTATTCAATCTAAATAAAATTTAGTAGCTCAGTGGTGAGTTTTGAAAGTGGACGTAGACCAAGTGTCAAACCATTATAAAATCACTATGTTATGTGTGATTGATTGTGTGTAAATTGTCTCTTCTCTCTCTCTATCATAGGCATGCATATAATTCATTACATGTTCTTTATTGTAATTAGAATTACCTTGCTAAAGAACATCCTTACATCTTGCCATATCACTTAACTTGATATTAAAAGGTATTAATTAAACAAGTTAAGCCCATTAAATTTCAAGAAACAATTGAACCTCATCTAATTGAATATTAATCTAAGGGTAATTGAAAGAATTTTATAAATCCTATTCACCCCCTCTAGGATCAAAACCGGATTTTCACCTACCCCACTCTAGTCACCAGCATCATGATAGCCGCCAAAATACCCTTCAAGGTGGCTACAAAAGGCAGAAAGCCGCTCCCTGCAGTTGGTCATAGGACCCTACAACGTATGGTTTTAATAAAGAAGGATGAGGGTGAATCATCCTCTAGCGCCACTCTACAGCCTAGGCTAGATCGAGTTCGGTTTGCAGAGGTAAAGTCCTCTATGATAAGACTTCTTCACACCCTGGTGCGCAAGGTCACCAGTATTCTGAAGAATCAACGGACCCTTGCTTCCAACCAGAAGCTTCTAATGACCGGTCACAATGCCTATCATCCAGACCATCCACTACTACTTGAGTTTGTCAACTGCTTAGAAAGTGATGGGGACCCTAAGTTTAAGGAACATTTTGACATACCTGGCTATCAATTTCAAGAGGACCCTAGGTCCGAAGATGAGGAGGAGATTGAAGGTGATGCAGGTGGTGCTGATGATGCGGAAGACATGGCTTAAGATGATGATGATGATGATGATGATGATAGTGGGAGTGGAGATAAAAATGAGGGAGAAGAGAATGATGATGACCCCAAGTATCAAGGGTGAGGATAGATTGTTTGTGTTTGTGTTGATGCATGTGATGGCATGAAGTTTATGTTTATGTCTTAGGGGAGATAGTTTTTAAGATAGTGTAAATGCCATGATTGGCATATGTTTGTTTAGTTTGTGTCTTTGTCGATGCCTATGATGGCATGAAGTTTATGTTTGTCTTAGGGGAGATAGTTTTTAAGACAATGTAAATGCCATGATTAGCATATGTTTTGTTGAGACTATGATAGGATTTTTTCTTTGGTATATTCTAGGGTAGATCCCTAGTTATAGTTAGTCTCATGAACATGAACTCTTTATCTCATATTGTAATCCTTTTTTATATTTAATGTAATATCTTTGTTCTTGTCCCAATTCTCCTTACTCCTTATATTGTTTATGGCATTGTTATCTATACATTGCATAACTTGTCAATTCAAGCAAAAAAGGGGGAGATGTGTTGAATCCACTATGGTTGTGGTTGTAGTAGTTTGGTGGTGTGAAAGTTAGGGGGAGCTTTCACATGTATAGGGAGTAACACATATGTAGGGGGAACAACCTTAAAATTGTGATTAAAATTCTAAACACCTATCTTTCACACACAATACTCACTCTATATCATGCACACATTATTTGTTTCTTAAATGCTTTATCTATCTTTTTTGTCATTTGGCATGAGGAAGGTGTTGTGTTGTGGCTGTGGTTGCAGGGTTTATGACTCAAATACAAAACATCAAGCTTCAAGAAAAGTTGTCCTTGTATATATTGAGTCCATGTAATTTAGGGTATTGAGAAATCCATATACTTATTGAATTGGGGGATTGTTAATGTATGTAATGCCAATCCCATGGACAAAACTAGAAGTGTGGTCTTAGTGTCTTGTAAGTATCCTATAAGCTCACATTATTGAGACTAAAAGATATGGTGGACCAAAGGCTTGGAAGAAAACCGGAAGCAACCTTGGATTTGCCTATTCCACTCAAGGTATAAAGCATACCATTTATAGCCTAAAAGTGGACCTTAGTGTGGTGGTAAAACCCCTCAAAAGACCTAAGAAATGACAACCCATCAGACCCCCTACTCAGTTTAGAAAATGTGCAGAAAATCAGGGTCTGTTTGATCATCAATCTTGTGACCGATCACAACCCTAGATTGAGTCTCAGTATGAGACTCCTGAGAGCGTTGTCCCATCTGTCGTGATTGATCACAAGAAGGATCATGTCTTGGGTGCCTGACTCTGTGACTGATCACAGATCTCATGATCAATCACGAGCTGAATTAGGTCAAGCCCATATTGTGATCGATCACAAGGGTAATTTTGTCAAACTTAAAACTTTATTCCTCCCATGTGTGATTTCAAAATTTGAACCCCATTTTTCAAAAATCTAAGGCTCTAGAGAGTTGCTTGTTTTGAAAGATTCCTATCCTATGGTTGTGGGTGCTTCTCACCCTTATAAAATGAAACTTTTCTCTTTGGGACAAATAGTTCAAGCAAGCTAGCGAGTGTTAGAAAATTTACCAAATTGAGAACTTCCTCCCTTGAGAAAACGAAGAACCTCTCATTATTTTGAGCCAAAGTAGCTAGCATCTTCTTCAAAGATCACTTTCTCATTCTCTCCTTTTAAATACTAAGCTTATATTATTGATGAGAACTTGTGATAAGCTCTTTTTAAGAGGAGACATATACTTGGCTAAGCTCAAGGAGCACAAGAGCTAAGGGCTTGAAGTTTGTGAGTAGCTAAGGCAGGAGCACCCCATATTGTGGAAATACTGAGTGTTGTTGAATATCTTGCCAAGGGTAAGTAGTGTAGCTTTTGTATGTTTTGACATAAGTTATATTAGGCAATCAAAATGAAATATATCTAAGATCGGTAGTGAGCTTTAGAAGAGTGGACGTAAGCCATCATGCCAAACCACTATAAATCTCTTGTTGTGGATTGAGTGTGTGATTGTTTGTCTCTTTATTTTTATGCACATTACTATTCTTGCACTCTACTTGTTAGTTAAAATACTTGAATACACATCTTGTAGCACACACACACCTTGGGTAAGCTTAAGAAGATTAAAATCAATATCAACACTTTTAGAAAGGGGTTAGATAATTTTTATATGTTATTCACCCCTCTAGGATAACCTTATAGGTATTTTAGCCACATTATACGTAGGGACATCGATTCCCTTACTTGGACCAAATTACCATATTCGATTAATTGAGAATCATTTTAGTATTCATACCTTGTACCCATGTGTCAATGGTCGGAGACGTCGTGTGACGTATTGTAAGTACTTAGCTTGGAGATAATCAAGGTCGTGCTTATCGGAGACACCAAACACATAATTTAAGGTTTACTCATTCCTTGTAATCATTGTCATTGATTAATAAAATTTAGTAGTTCAAAGTGGACGTAGGCCCCGATATAGCCGAACCACTAGACATCTTGTGCTGTGGTGTGTGATCTTTGTGTGATTGTCAATTTGCATTTTCATACTTGTAACATTAGCATTTAAGTATCAAACACATTAATTGAGTTAAGTTAAAATTGAACATCAACACTTAACTCACTAAGATTAAGATTGAGGTAAAAAGAATTAACAAAATTTAATTATATCCTATTCACCCCCCTCTAGGATTAACGCACTTAGAATTTCAGTTAGTTTGTTATAAACTCTATATGCCTGATTTCTCGAGGAATAACCAAGAAATATGGCCTCATCACTTTTAGGATTAAACTTCCCAAGATTTTTCCAATCTCTTATGATGTAGCAAGAGCTTTCAAATACCTTGAATTATTTTACATTTGGCTTCTTTTCATTCTAAATCTCATAGATTGTTTTTGATGTCTCAGGCCTTAGATAAACCTGGTTTATAATTTAACACGCATTGTTGACTGCTTCAGCGCATAACTTTTTTGTCAAATTCTTGCTTGTAAGCATAACACCAGCAATGTCTTGTAGGGTTCTATTATTTCTTTCAGCCACCCTATTTTATTGGGTGGTTTTAGAAGTAGAAAATTCATGCTTGACTCCCATCTATTGCACTAGTTAGAGAATTTTTTATTTTCAAATTCTCCTCCATGGTTGCTCTAATTCTCTTGATGGTGACTTATTTTATTGTTTGCATTCTCTTGCACAAGTACATGAACTCATCAAATGCTTCCGATTTCTCTCTAAAAAAGGTAACCCATGTGTACCTAGAGAAATCGTTCACTACCACCAAGAAGTATCTTTTACCACTTAGACATTCAGTTCTGGTAAGATCAATCAAGTCTATGTGTAAAAGATCCAAAGGTCTTCTTGTTCCAATTTGATTGACCCTTTTATGTGAAGTCCTTATTTATTTTTCCAATTGTCACCCGCCACAAATTGGGTTTCCCACCTTGTTTAGACTAGGTAATCCATCGATAATTTCTTTTCTACTTGGTATAGCAAGGTCTTTGAAATGGAGGTGACCTAACCTTTGATGCCAAAGGCTAATCTTATCAAATTGAGAGATAAGACAAGTATCCAAACAAGTTTTTCCTGATTCTGTGATATAACAGTTGTCACTTGTTCTTATTCCTTTAACAAGAATTCTATCACTTTTCTTGTCATTTATATCACAATAATCCTCTACAAAGTGAACTACATAGCCTTTATCACAGATCTGACTAATACTCGGTAGGTTGTGTTTAAGGCATTGCACATAAAGAACATTCGTTAGCTTGGGTAGTCCGGGAGCCTCAATACTACTTCTACCAACTATTCTAGTAGCATTCCTATCACCAAAGGTGACAGTACCTTCAACATTATCTATATATTGACTGAAGAGAGACCTCTAATCATGTGGCTTGAACATCCACTATCCAAATACCAGGTTTAGGTACTTCATGCTCTAAGAGTTGTGTGGATAACTAAACACTTGAGGTTCTCTTTATAAACCCATCTCTTCATTACCCATATTTGTCTATGTTAATGTATGTAATGTCAATCCTATGGACAAACCTAGAGTGAGGTCTTAGTGTCTTGTAAGTGTCCTATGAGCACACATGTTCGAGAGAATGAGTCATGGTGGACCAAAGGCTTGGAAGAAAACTAGAAGCAACCTCGGATTTGCTCATTCCACTAAAGGTATAAAGCATGCATTGCATATTATTCTTAGACCTAAAATTGGACCTTAGTGTGATGGTAGAATCCCCAAAAGATCCAAGAAAGGATAACACAACAAACCATCTGCACTGTTTAGAAGTGCAGAAAATCACGCCATGATCGATCACAGATCTCGTGATAGGTCACAACCCATGATGTGGTATAAGTCTGAGAGACTCGAGGCCCTTACCCCTTCAGCCATGATTGATCACGAGAAGGATCACGGCCTGTGTGCCTGACTCCGTGACCGATCATGAGATGAATCAGGCTAAGTCCAGACCCGTGACCGATTAGGAGATTGGTGATCAATCACGAGGCGTGACTAATCGCGGGGAAATTTTGTCAAACGTGGAATTTTATTCCCTCCATGTATTATTTTGAAATTTAAACTCTATTTTTTCAAAAATCTAAGGCTCTAATGAGTTTGTTTTTAAAGATTCCAATCTAAAGGTTGGGGTGCTCTTCACCCTTGTAAAAGGGTACTTTTCCCATTACAAAGTGGATTTTCTGTAGCGGAATTACCATAGCATTACTGGAGCATCCTATCACCATGCAACACGCCAAAGAGTTTACTTAAGTCATGGGTTAAGAAAATTTTCATTTAACCATGACTCAAACCCCGGTTAGTCCTTAGGTTACATAACAAAAACCCAAAAGCAACCATAACACTGACAATTGAAGTTGTTTTCTAGCCGAAAACATCAAGATTAGGGGTGAATCTCGCCGGAACCATCAAGTAAGCCCAGCAATGTGGGGTTGTCTTTTTTCCTGCCGGCAAGCTTAAATCAACCGGTAACTCATATTCTTCAAGAAACCAAATCACTAGAACCCTCAACTCCACTGGTGAGACCGGCAACTGAATTGGTCATGCAACATCCTTGCCCGCTGATCACACATGCTAACCATAACCTTCTTCCTTCTCTCCATTCTACTAGTATCCATCTTATTGTAGATTAAAGTGGTGAAGCCAGTCATTAACAAGATCCATAGAAGGAGCAACTTTAGAAGCCAAGCTCTGTTTTCCAGAATAAATGTGCTCCTCGTTTTGCCGTCAATTGCTCATTCAACGTCACTGCCACTGTATGGTGGCTTTGATTCTTCTTCTTCCTCTTTTTTTCCTTCTCCCCACCTCATCTCTCACAGTTAAAGAAAAATAAGAGCACGTTCACATTTTCTCCCGTTTTCAAATCGAAAAAACAAAATCAAGATTAACCCAATAGATTTGTTTAAGCTTATAAACAGGAGGGTCTGTAGGTGTTTGGGTGTACATACTACCTCTTCCTGTTTCGAGGTGCATTGTATAGTTCACCTGCGTCATGCAAAATCTTGATCAGACCCTCTATTTTAATGGAGGTAGTCATTTTATCACCCTTTTTTAAAGCAACTTAATCGAATTTCTGATACATGCAGATACGTTGATTGTCCCAAAAAATCTAAAATAATTCCCCTCATCTTCTACGCTTTCCTATAACCTCTTCTCTACTTGTGAGAATGTTTCTTCCCAATGAGATATCGTTCCAATACCCTCTTCTTTCTCCTTTAACCTCTTCTCTACTTGCCGAAATCTTTCTTCCCGGTGAAATATCGTTCCAATGCCCTCTTCTTTCTCTAACCTCTTCGCTCTCAGGAAGAAAATTTTCACCGGCGATATGGTGACCTACGACGAGATGTTTCTGGTCCCGGTCTTTTTCTTCCCCTTTTTGCAATCCCTTTTTCTTCTTTTGCTTTTTTCGTTATGCGATTTGGCATGAGCAACCATAGTTAACATAGACCATAACTTAACCTGTGGGTTAAACACTCTAGGCGACGTGTCAACTAGGTGTAGAAGCTCCAGTAAAGTTTCAGTAAACTCACTACAGGAAATCCTCTTTGTTCCCATTAGGGTAATAACTTCAAGCAAGCTAGAGAGTGTTAGAAAGTTTACCAAATTGAAAGCTTCCTCCCTTAAGAAAACCAAGAGCCTCTTACTGTGTTGAGCCAAAGTTGTTAGCATCTACTGTAAAAATCACTCTCTTTCTCTCCTCTTGAATACTAAGCTTCTAATATTGAGGATAACTTGTGGTGAATTCTTCCTAAAAGGAAACTCATACTTAGCTGAATTCAATGAGTACTAGATCCAAGGGTTTGAAGGTTGTGGGTAGCTAAGGCATATTTGCACAACAATGACCACCCCACATTATGGAAATAGCAACATCAACCAGCCTGTGGTAATATTTGTTTTCCTTTGTATTCATTTGCATTCATTCTTACTATTGACTTGTTTTGCTTCCACTAGAGACGTTGGAAATAGTTCACACTTGTCGAAGACACCGAGTGTTGGTGAATAGCTTGCCAAGGGCAAGTAGTGGAGGTTTTATATGTTTTAACCTAGGTTGTATCTAGGTTGTATGAGACAATCTAAATGAAATATACCTAAGCTTGGTAGTGAGCTTTAGAAGAGTGGACGCAGACCATCATGCCGAACCACTATAAATCTCTTGTTGTGAATTGAGTGTGTGATTATTTGTCTCTCTACTTTTATGCACTTTACTACTTTTGCACATTATTTGTTTGATAAAATACTTGAGTAGGCACTTTGTAGCACACACACATTTAGGCTAAGTTTAAGAATATTGAAATCAATCTAAAATCAATCCCAACATTTGCAAAAAGGGGTAAGATAATTTGTAATCTCCTATTCACCCCCCTCTAGGATAACTTTATAGGTATTTCAATTGGTATGAGAGCCTAGATTACTCAAATAGGGATTAACAACCTGAGTTAGATTCTAGCAAACAAAACATCTTAGAGAAACACTAGATAGATAGAGAGATTGGTAGCATGACTATTAGCACACCTCCATTTTTCAATGGAAGTGACTATGGCTATTAGAAATCTCGAATGAAGATTTTTGTAAATGCTTATGACCACAGGGTTTTGGATGTTGTACTTAATGGTTACACCATGCCCGACAAACCTAGAATTAAATGTTCTGTTATCAAAGCGGAGGCTCACAAATACAACTTTAGAGCCCTAAATGTCATAGCTAGTGGGTTAGCCCCCGATGAGTTTTGAAGGATAGTTCATCTTAAGACTGCCAAAGAAGCATGGTTTCTTTTCTCGGTCACCCGTGAGGGGATAAGTGCAGTAAAAATGTTTAAGCTTCAAATGTATACCACACAGCTTGAAGCACTAAGGATGGAGGAAGATGAAGAAGTCTCTCAATTCAATGCTAAGTTATCTAATTTAGTGAATGTGATGAGAAGTTTGGGAGAACTCATTCCAAAATCAAAAGTGGTTCGAAGAGTTCTACGGTTACTTCTCAAAAGGTTTAAATCTAAGGTGACCGCTATAGAGGAAAGCAAGAACATAGAGACCATGAAGCTAGAAGAGTTTATTGGGTCTCTACAAACATTTGAGGCCGTAATCAAGGTCACTACCAAGAATAAAGCATAGCCTTTAAGGTAGAAGAACCATCTGGATCCACTGAAGATTCGGATGATGAGTTAGCCTTGATGGCTAAGAAGTTCAAGAAATTCTTTTGGAGGAATGCAAGACATTACTCTAAGAACAAGAAAATGAGAAGTTCCTCTTCCAACTATAAGAATAAGAAAGACTCCTCTAAGGAACGTCCTATTTACTATAAGTGCAAAGGGAGATGACATATTGTTGAGGATTGCAGCAATAAGAAAAACAAGTACAAGCTAAAGGGTAAAGCCATAGCTAGAACTTGAGACGATGAATCCAAGGCTTTGGAACATAAGTTTTAAAGTAGTGAGAAAACTCCTTCATAAGAGTTCAAAGCCTTTATAGCTTTTAACACTCCTATGAGTTCACTTTTGGATACAAGTGACTATAGTAGTAAGGATGAGGGAGATGATGAAGAAGAGGAGGAGATCTATGATGCACAAGAGGCTTTCAATGACCTCTTTGTGCAAAGTGTTGAGTTGGGGAAAAAAAATAAACAACTCGAGGGAAATCATAGAATTGACTAAAAAGTTAAAATCCCTTGAAGTACTGTCTCCACTATTCTACAAGAGTATTCTTCGGAAAGTGACAAGGAGAATGAACTTGCCAAAGAAAATTAATTGCTCCAACGTACTAAGGAGAAAATGAGCCTAAAGATGGTAAAACCAGAAAAGAAGCTTAGTGAAGCTAAACTATTTCTAGGCCTAAAAAATGACATTTGGAAGCATGAGAAGATAAGACTTCTTGAGGACAGCCAAAATTGTCTGATAAGGTTCTTAAGCTTGAAGAGAAGCTCAAAAACATAGAAGAGAAAAATGATGAGTCTCATAGTGATGACACACTCATCCAAGAGTTAGAGGACCAAGTCAAGACTCAAAATTAAAAGAACAAAGCATTGAACTTGTTGGTCTAACTTAAACGAAAGTCCCTTAATTACCTTAAACAAATCAAAGAACTTAACAAAGATACGATGAAAAATATCTCAATGCTTGTCCAAGGGAATGAGAAGTTTGAGAAAAGATTACAATGGGTAAGGAGTATAGGGACATGACCGGACTAGGCTACAACCCAAGAATGACTTTGTTAAAGCCAAAGGGAGTACTCAACCAGCTCCACAACCTTCCAAGAAGGAAAAAAGAAAGTGAAGCCACAAAGACCTTATTAAAGGTTAAAGAAGATTGAGAAGAGATTGGAAGTTACCTAACTAAAGAGAAAAACTCTCATGAGTCAAGGTGGAGCGTGGGAGAGATCCATGTGAAAGTCCAGTAAAGATCCTAGAAGGAGGTGAATAGGATAATTCAATTTTTAATTCCATTTTTCTTAATTTACTTAATCTAGTTTGATTTCAACGAAAGACTTTTGATGAGTAAATTAATTATCTATGAACCAATCATAGACCATGAGGTTTTGTCATACACTATAGCGTTTCCTATAACAGAGCGAGAACAAGGCTGATAGATTACCTACACTTGATTGTTTTAGTTCTAAGTGTTACGTGCATAATTCCAATGAATACACTAATAAATGACTTGATGAAATAAATGCAAATGCTCAAGACAATCACCAAACACACAACACAATAGATTTATAGTGGTTCGGCAATACTATTGGGCTTATTTCCAGTGTCTTCGGTGAGAATGGTGTACACCTATAATGAGGTGCTTAGGTCTACACTACCGGTGTCTCCAATGGTAGTGCCAAACTCTCGGTGTCTCCAACGAGAGTAATCACAAGTGAATTTAAATTAGCATGATTTATCTCTTGAAGGTTGATGTTGTTATACACATAGTGTGGGATCACTCCTTCTTGAGCAAGATGTCATTTTTGAATCCCGGTTAAGTTTTTTGTTGAACAACTCTTGAAATCGCCTCTTAATGTTTCGCCTTAACAAGAGTAAAGAGGCGATTTTGAATCGATTTCTCTTCTATCTAAGTATACGGAGTTATGAGAACTTTAATGGAGACTGAAATCTCTCTTGGAACTTTAGAGAGCTTGAGCAAAGTATCTTAAAAAATTATTTAAAAGAGTTACTTTGCTTTACGACGCTCACCCTAATTTATAATGGATTTAGAACCTTGTTGTCCATTGGATAGGAATCATCTCTAATGGTTAATTTTGATTTTCATTCATTATTTTCCATTTTGTAAGATTTTCTAGCCGTTACCTCGTTTATGATGATTTCTAGCACTTTTGATTGATCATGGATCGATCCAAAAGTGTTGAAATCTCAGTCGCATGAACTCAAGAGTTTTTGGTTCGATCCAAATTATTTTGGATCAACCTAGGAGGTTTGGATCGATTCAATTGTCCTATAATGCCTCCAAACAGCACTTGGAAGGCTATAGAGACTTTGGGATCGTTCCTCCTAGGTTCGGGAAGGTTCATAGGTCTTCGAACCTCTTCATTGGACCTTAAATTCACACTTTACCGGTTTTACCCTTTGTAACTTGGAATAACTTGTGAATCATTTAGAATGCCTTGTATGCTTCCGGTTAGCTTTGACAAATAGAATACATTTCTCAAGCCAAGATTAGTCTAGTTAAGGGATCTAGCATTATGGGCATGCAAGCAAGCATATGGATATGTATAATCATGATAATATGCATATGCTTATGGAGTAAAGATGAAATGCTCATGTGCATTGATCACAAGGTTATTCATTTTGTATGTTTGTGCTCTTTAGATGAATAAACTACCAATTTCTATGTTGAGTTGTTCCCCCTGACATCAACATTTCTTGAAAATTTGTACTTGGCACTGGTAAGTTCATTCTCTTTGGATCTCATTTTCTTTTAGTTCATTATCTCCCCCTATGTCCTATGTTTCATTATCTCTTTGAATTTCATTCATGTAGATATATAAAATATTAGATATGTAACATATTAGACATAACATTTTCTCCCCTTTTTTGTCATGGAAACCAAAGAAGAACAGGGCTAGAGAATAAATAGAACAACGAGATACCTAAAAAAAACTTTTTCATTAAGTATAAAGATTTACAAGGAAAAAAAACAAAACAAAACAAAACAAAAATTACATATTGGAGGTGCATTAGGCATCCTCATCACTCCCATCCTCATCCTCGTCACTATCAAGGATGTCCACTATAATCTGTGGCTCAGGAGTTCGTGACGGATCAACTATGCCCTCAATGCAGATAAGTCTCCTGTCCATGTTAACCACCTTCTAGCCTAGTCTCTCAAAGAATTATAAGATGTGCAAAGGTCATGATGAATGTCCTAGATGAGTGTTGATAAGATTGGAGAGACTCCAGGAATGGGGGCAGTCCAAGCTGAGGAAGACGTGCCTACAAGTGTAGGCTCAATGGTGGGTGGAGGAACCTCTACTGGCGCAAGAGGAACCTCTACTGGCATAGGTATAGGTGTTGGGACAGTCTTTGCTTCCTTTCTAGCCACCTGAGTTGTCTATGGTGCAGCTCGCTTCTGTCCTTCCATCCACTTGATGGTGGCATCATCAATCAGAAGTCCTTGCTACAAGACCACAACATCCTTGGGAAACGAAACACCACACTGTTCCAAAATGTGGGTGACTAGCACCCCATAGGGTAGATCCCTCTTCGATCCAGAGTCGATTGACGTCTGCAACATCACATGGCACATGATGGCAGGGACATCTATAAACTTTCCCTCCATCATACTGGTGACCAGATGGACCATGTTGTCTGACATGTTGGTCTTGTGGGTCATTTGTAGTAAGTTGTGCACCAAGATGATGTTGAGAACCCTGGACATTATGTAGCACTCGCCGGTGGGCAACTTTTCGAACCAAGTGTTGCCCTCTCTCTCAAAGAGCTCAACAATGTGAGCTTTGTCAATCTCATGGTTGGGAAAGATGGCGACATCGGTGGTGGGGCGAGCAATCTCTAACAACATTGCTACTCGGTTCGGATTGATGAACATTCAAACCTCATACACTTTTGTCTCGAAGGAGAGACTTGTGAAGTTGATGTTGTGGATGTTGGAGTAGAAGATGCACACGGCTTCTTATTGCACTTTTCCCTTGATGATGGTGATTTGCATCCACCCATCATTGGGAATTGTTGTACCTATGGTGAAGTCGCGGAGGGTTGTTTGCTTCATGCATCTCTCAATGAAGATCTTCTTCTTTGAGTTGATGTAGTTGTAGTTCTGAAGGGTGGAGAAGTTTCGAAAAGCTCCATAGTTGATTGACGCTGTTCTAGGGCATTTTGGTTGTTCTTTCCAATGCATGGGAGCCTTTCCCAAATCTCTCTTTGACATGGTGTGACGAAGGGGAAACAAAAATATTGCATAAGAAGGGAGAGAAGAGAGCAAGAAAATGCCTTGGTTTGGTCCTAGGGCATTTGCCCCCTTTTATAAAGAGAAAAATGGTTTATCTTCCAAGAGTACTACCTGTTTAGATCGATCTTGGATCAATCCAAAATAGAATCTTCCTCGGAAATGGCTTGATTTCCTTAATTTTTGCTCGGTTTCTCCCATATTGCCCTTAATTAGTATTTTTAACTTATTGTTAGGGTAATTTTGTGAATGTATTCAGATCGAACACATTCCCATTATGCCTCGAAGGTATTCAAATCTTTTCGAGTCCAGCGCCTTTATGAAGATGTCTACCAATTGGTCTTCAGTTGACACATACTCTAGAAATATTGTCTTTTTTTCAACCAACTCACAAATGAAGTGGTCGAATATCTATGTGTTTCATTCTAGTGTTGCATTGGTTTTTGGAAATTTGGATTGCACTTGAGCTGTCGACAAACAAGTTCATCGTATCTTGACACAACTCGTAGTCTACAAGCATTTGCTTCATCCATAGCAGTTGTGTGTATCCACTTCCAGCAATAATATATTATGTCTCAATAGTTGACAATGATATGAAATTTTGCTTACGACTGTGCCATAAGACTAGATAATTACCTATGTAAAAGAATCCCCCACTAGTGCTTTTATGATTGTCTACATTTCCTGCCCAACCAGCATCTAAAAATCCAACTAGCACTGGTGTGGTATCAAATGGATACCAAAGGCCAAATTTGATTATCCCATGGACATATCTAATGATCCTTTTAGCTGCCTTCAGATGTGATTTCGTAGGTGTTGTCTGATACCTTGCACACGCACCTACACTGAAGGAAATGTCGGCTAAAGGAAATGTCGGCTCTACTAACTGTTAGATATAGCAAACTTCATATTATACTCCTATATTCGGTGGGATCAATGTCGACTCCATCGATATCTTTTGTTACTTTCTCACTAGTATTGATAGGAGTGTCTAAAGGTTTAGACTCTAAAAGTCCAAACTTGGATACCAGATCTTTTGTAAATTTGGGTTGGTTCAGGAATATCCCATCCGATGTTTGTTTGATCTATAACCCAAGAAAGAATCGCAATTCTCCCTCCATACTCATTTCGAATTTGGATTTCATTATGTGTGCAAATCCTAAAATTTCTATGTATAGATCCTAGAGGGGGTGAATAGGATTATTTAAAAATTCTTTTTAAATTGCCCCAAATTTACTTGTTAATTAATTAAATTGTCCCGGTATTTAATTGCAATTGAATTGTGCACATAGATATGAATATGTTTAATTGTTCTACAAGTGAGATTAATTTAATATGTGTAATGCTTGATAATGTAAATAATAAATAGAAAAACAAACTACAAGCAATCACAAATGTACACACGAACACGATGTATAGTGGTTCGGCACAATGGCCTACATCCACTCTCAAAAGCTCACCACTAAGCCAAATAATTTTATTAAGATTGACACTATTACAATCAAAGACAAAATTAACAAAAACCTAATCTACTTGTCAAGCAAGCTACAGCCGGTGTTTCCAGCAGGTGTGGTCTATAGTCTACTCTTTCGGTGTCTCCAGCGGAAGAGCTATGGGTACACACTATCGGTGTCTCCGATAGTAGTGTTAATTCTCCCGATGTCTCTGGCAAGAGAAGTCTCAATAACTTTAATAAAAAGTTAAGGCAAGGGTTTACCTCTTTATAGGTTGATGTTGTCTTTGCACACAAGTTGGGGTTGGTCATTCTTAAGCAAGATGTAACTATTGCTCCCTAATTGCTTCTTGGTTGACTCTTCAAGCTAGAGAGCCAATCTTGATGGATTGCTCCTTCTTGAGTATAATGTGACTATCAGGCCCACTTTTCTTCTCAAGGGTTTAGCTAACCCTTAGTACCTTCTTCTTCAAGATTTGACTTAGCAATGTGAAGAGAAGGCTAGGAATGGTCAATGAGATATAAATTTTCCTATCTAGGGTTAGAGAGAGATTCACAACAGTTTTAGAGAGTTGAATCTCTCATGGATTTCCCAAAAATAAGCAAGATTTTATCAAAGAGCATTTATGACCATTACCTTGCTCATTTGAGTTCTTCTCCTTATGTATTGGATGAAAATGATTCATGTCCATAGGATTAGAACCTTTTCAAACTGTCAAGAGATCTTACCCATTGATTAGAAACTATTTTTTAAAGATTAGAACATTATACAGTGTTTTCACAACTTTGGATCAATCGTGGATCGATCCAAATAAGTTTAGATCGATCCAATTAATTTGGATTGATGTAGATCAATCCTAGATTGATCCAAATCCCCTATATTGCCTTTTAAATCCTTAGAACTGCTACAGAAGGCTTTGGATCGCCCATCCATGGTCTGAGAAAGTCTTAAGACCTTTAGAACTCCTCTTTGGACCCTTGGTCAACCTTGGCTGCCACACTTTACCTGATTTACCTTGTAAAAGCTTAGAGTGAGTTGTGGATCATTCGAGATGACTTGTATGCACCTAGGTTACCCTCTTGAGGTCTTCTTGATGCTTGATGATGATCTTCATAAGGCTTGGACTCAAGAACCTCTTAGACTCTAACATGAATCTACTCATGTCTTAGTCTATACAATAAATGTATTTTTCAATTCATGGAATTTACAATACATTACTTTTACAATCTCCCCCTTTGGGAACTCTATGGCAAAACTTAAAATGCATGACCATAGGAGTATAAAATGAATAATACAATAAACTTAAGAACTCCAACATAAGCCAAGTCTTCTATAAGAGACATTGGCTCTCCCCCTTGATACATGCTGGGGCTTTTCATGACTTGCTTTTTATTTGCAATGTGCTTTTACTTTAAGTCCCTGAAATACATTTGACAAAAATATACCTTTCTCAAACTAAGATTAGTCCAGTCAAATGATAAAGTATAATGAACACACAAGCAAGCAAATGAATGTAATGAAATGCATATGCCCATGAAGTGGAGTATCAAGTATGATAAGTGTCAGTGATTATGAGTTGAGCACAAATAGTCTTAATGATATGTAGAGTTCTATTAATCTTTATGTTCTGCTCCCCCTAACTTTGGCAATTAATTTTTACTTCCCTTGAGTATGATATACCAATTTTTAGTTTAAAATTGCCTTTGGTTTTCAAAAGTTTCAAAATTTACTTAACTCTCCCCTTCTTATCATGGATACCAAAGATTTTATATTAAAATGCATATCATATAAGTATGGAGAGATAACAGGCCATAAAGTGTAAATCATAGCAAAAAAAGAAATTTTCATCAATTTCCAAAAAGATTTACAAGTTTCAAACAAGGAATACCTCAAAATTCATCAAAATAAAAAACAATTAGCTCTATGCATCCTCATCTCTCTCTTCATCCTCATCACTAGCGAGAATGTCAAGGACAACTCTAGGTGCCGGTGTGTGAAAGGGATCAACAATACCCTTAATGTGGACAAGTCATTGATCCATGCTTTCCACCTTCTCCCCAAGGGGATTAAAGCATTAGAGAATGTGCCGAAGTCACCATGAATATCTCGGAACAAGGCCAAGAGTGCCGGTGGTAATGTCACTAGGAGTGTCGGGGTTGCAGTCACTAATGAGGTAGGATCTGAAGCTGGTAGTGGAACCTTTATTGGTGCATAAGCAGGAATAGGAGGTGAGACAGACTAAGCTACCTCTGCAGCTACCTGAGCTGCTTGTGGTGCAGCTCGACTCTAGCCTTCCATCCTCTTGATGGTAGCATCATCAATCAGAAGGCCTTGGGAAAGAGTCATGGCATCTCTAAGGAATGTGACCCTGCATTGTTCCATAATTTGAGTGACTAGCACTCCATATAGCAGACCCCTCTTCGTCCCATCATCGATGGACATCTGTAGCATCATCTAACACATAATGTTAGGCACATCAATCGCCTTGCCTTCTATTAAGCTCCCAACCAAGTGGACCATATCGTCAGATATATCTATCTTATGGGATGTTTGAAGCAAGTTATGCACTAGGATTATGTTGAGTACACTAGCCAACATACAACACTCTGTAGTTGCCAACTTCCCTAACCACGTGTTGTCCTTTTATTCAAAAAGCTCAGAGATGTGAGCTTTATCTATTCTCTGGTTAGGAAAGACAATGATATTGGTTGAGGGGCGAGAAATCCCTAATAGGATGGAGACTCAGTCTGGGTTGATCAACATGCGAACTCCATACACCTCTATCTCAAAGGAAAGTTAAGTGTAGTCGGTGTGGGGGATGTTGGAGTAAAAGATGTGAATGGCATCTTGTTATACCTTTCCCTTAATGACTGTGAATTGCAACCACCCGTTATTTGGAACAGTTGTGCCTAATGTGAAGTCATAAAGAATCATCTGCTTCACATACCTCTCTATAAAAATCCACTTCTTTGAGAATATGTTTGTGTAGTTGTGGAAGGTGGAGGCGTTGCAAAAGGCACCATAGATGGACTCCATTCTAGGGCATTTTGATGGCTCCTTTAAATGTATAGGGGCTTTCCCTAAATCTCGCTTTGTCATGGTGTCAGCTTAAGAGATCTTGGTTGGATATAGGATCGAACTAGGTCATTCCCCCCTTTTATAATGAGCAACGGTTCAATTTCTTGCATGTATCGCCAGTTTGGATCAATCCTAGATCTATCCAAAATGGAATCTTTTAGGTAAAAACTCCCAGATTTCCCTACTTTTGCTCGGTTGGCCCCTTTTACCCTAAGTATATGTATTCAAGTCATCTTAGGGGATTTTATGAATGTGTTTTTATATAGAACACATTCCCATCATGCCTCGAAGATATTTAAATATTTTTGAGTCTAAGGCCGTTGCGAGGATATCCGCCAATTGTTCCACAGTCAATACATGCTCTAGAGATATTGTTTTCTCTTCAACCAATTCATGAATGAAGTGGTGACGAATATCAATATGCTTAATTCTAGAGTGTTATACCAAATTTCTAGAAATTTAAATAGCACGTAAATTGTCGATGAACAGATTCATTGTAGATTAAGACAACTCGTAATTTGCAAGCATCTAATTCATCCATAGTAGTTGTGTGTATCCACTCCTTGAAGTAATGTACTCTAACTCGGCTGTCAATAGTGATATAGAATTTTTCTTTTGAATGTGCCAAGAGACAAGGTAGTTTTGCATGCAAAAGCATCCACCACTTGGGCTTTTACAGTCTCCAACATTGCCTGCCCAATTAGCATCTAAGTAGCCAACTAACACTGGTGTGGTATCGAATGGATACTAGAGGCTGAAGTTAATTATCCTATAAATATATCGAATTACCCTCTTAGTCGTTTTCAGATGAGATTCCTTTGGTGCTGTTTGATACTAGCACAGACACCTACACTAAAGGCAATGTCAAGTCTGCTTGCTGTAAAATATAATAGACTCCCTATGATACTCTTATATCCTATAGGATCAACATCGATTCCATTGAGATCCTTAGTAATTTTCTTGCTCATACTGATTGGAGTATCAACTGGTTTAGACTCCAAAAGTCCAATCTTTGATAATAGATCCTTAGCAAACTTGGAATGGTTTTGAAATATTATGTCTAAAGTTTGCTTGATCTGTAATCCTAAGAAGAATTACAATTCTCCCTTCATACTCATTTTAAATTTGGATTTCATCGTATGAGCAAACCCATGTGATAACTCTTCACTTGTGGACCCAAATATGATGTCATCCACATAGATTTATGCGATGAGTATATGACCATCCTTTTTCTTGATAAAGAGTGTTTTGTCAATACTCCCCCTAACAAATTGATGGTCCATTAA
>JAOXJP010279718.1:0-49138 GCA_025762735.1 Platanus orientalis | reverse complement strand
TCACTTATATTTGCCTATTCCAGAGCCATACTTAGTTGTGTGATTTACTTGCATACTTGCCTTCTTTAGAGGTATTCACACACTCAGTATTGAGTAAAGACCATGCACTTAGTATATTTGGCTAGTTGAGAGTCATTCTCTACATTGGGGCATTGGTTCCCTTACTTAAGATATTGCCCTTCTTGTGCTTAACTTATATTTTCCTACATAGAGGCTTTTACTGTTGTGTGATTTTAGTAGAGACCATACATATTGGCATATTTGGCTAGTGAGAACCACTCTCTATATTGGGACTTTGCTTCCCTACTTGACCATATTAGCATATTTAGCTATTGAAAGCCACATTATACTTTGAGACATTGATTCCCTTGTTTAGACCAAACTTACAACATTTAGTTATTGAGAACCACTTTGGTAGTTATACCTTGATCTCTTGTGCCAATGGTCGAAGACACCGTGTGATGAAGAGTAAGTCCGTGGCTCAGAGATAACCAAGGTTGTGCTTGCCGAAGACACCAAGCACACAAATTAAGGTTTGTTCATTACCTTGTAATCAATGTAAAAGATTGATTAATAAAATTGAGTAGTTAAAGTGGACATAGGCCCTGGTATGGTCGAACCATTATAAATCTCGTGTTGTGGATTGATTATGTGTTTGTTTGTCTCTTTACTATTAAGCTAATAGCTACTTTTGCATACCGTGTGTTTGGCAATATTCTTGAGTAGACACTTTATAGCACACACTCACTTGGTTTAATTCTAAGAAGACTAAAATTGAATTAAAATCAATCTTAACATCTTTTAAGGGATTAAAGAAATTTAGAAATCCTATTCACCCCCTCTAGGATTATGCACTTAGCAATTTCATCCCACCATTAGAGCTTCTTAATGACTCAACAAATGGCCTAACTATAACAAGGGGATGTCCTAATCATAAAATGGAGGAACTAACCTAAAGGAGGTGAGGCTTTCCTTCCTCTTCTTTCTTTCTTCCTTTCTCTCTTTTCTTTTCTCTCCTCCTTTCTCATAGAAAATTTTCTCTTAAATTTTTTCTCCTTCCTCCATGGTTGAATGAGGGGAGTTTTATAGGTGGAGCCAATAAGGATGGGGAGTGATGAGCATGGGTGACATGGATGGGCATGTTTTGGTGGGGTCCACCAAAACATGTGGTGGAAAGAGGTTGGTTAAAATTGGCCAACTAGGGGGGTTCTAGCCACATGCAGGGGAGCTTGGGTGTGCTCCTCTTATTGTTTTAGAGGTGGGGGTAGTTAGATGAGTGCCTTGTGGCAAGGGGGTGGAATGGAGGGTTGAGGTAAGGAGTTGGTAAAATGGAGGGTTGGATGTGGGCTAGGTTTGGATGGTGGATGATGGGCTAGGGTTTTAGATCACAAGATCCTAACCCTTCATCAATAATTTTTTAAATTGATGTCGAATGAGAGGCCCTAAATCTAAGCCACCTTTAGGAATTTTTGAAAAAGCAATGACTACTTTTTTGAAATGTCAAAAAAGTAATGATTGTTTTTCTCGAAAATATCAACGGTTTCGTAGATTTCATCCCCTTACTGTTTGGGTGTGCTTTTTGGGTTCCATAGCTCAGAAAGTTTCAAGGTTTATGTACTTTTTGTATCTCCCAGATACTTTAATCGAAATGCAATTGTCATAATTGAATTTGAATGAGTGTAGGTACGTCAAAACTGACTCCAAATGGCTCTAAAATGACTCAGACCCATGTAGGAGGGGTAAAATGGTAAAATTTATATTTAGGGTCTTGATATAAAAGATAACCTTCGAATTTTGTGAGATACAGGTTTAGACTATTTGCAAAACCGATACCCGAGTCAAAATCTGTATCTGAAACTTTCATTTATCTTACGCTAAATTCTTAGTGGATTTGAAATAAGTTTTTGCTGAGTACTAGGTAAAATTTTTTTGAGTCATCGAATATTTTAGGTATTGGAGTCTCTAGAGCACAAGATCTGATGGATCGACAATCCGATTTCTGGAGAGTTTCTAGGGGGTTCTCGAAGGAGGGTCACTTAGCCAAAAAACATTACTTGGATTTGTGAGAATACAAACAATTGGGCTATGTTAGGTTTGCAAATGGATCTATCCATTAGTGGGTTTATCGAAGGCGTTAAAAAATTTGAGAAAATGACCCTGACCTTAAGAAATTTGGGTCCCAGGAGAGTTCACGGGGACTCACCAAGTGTCAAATGCTGGTAGAGATGGTTCTACTTTAATTTGAAAGAGAATGGGGGAAATTAGGGTATGTTGGGCCTTTTGAAGGTCTTGGTAGGAGTCTTTTAGAAGTTCTTGGGTTTGCCAAGATAGGGCTATTGATTAGCTAGGTTTCTAACCTATGATGAATTCTTGGGGGTTTACTGAGGGTCCATCACTTGTTGAAAAATGATTGGGTTTGATCTGGGGAGATTGAGAAAATTGATGTGGAGTTGGTTTGGCAATGCCTAAGCTTGAAATCTGACCTTAAAGCCTTGACAAAAATTGAAAATTAGCATCTAACTGATTTGAATTTAGCCATCCAAAGGCCTTTCGAGGACCTGTAGTAGGTCAAATATAGTCAAAACTGTCTTTTAAAGGTTTGGGGGAGTATTAGGACTTTGAGTTTGTTTGAGTCCCTAGAAATTCTGGTTCTTTAAACAACTTTGAAGATAATCATGATGGGAGGGTACAAAACTTGATTTGGAGTCATTTGGGTGACGAGGACAATTTCTAGGGTTCATTGAGGGTCCAATTTGGAGGGGAAATGGGGATTTTTTAGGATATAGGGGTAAAAAGATAATTTTTTAGCCTTTGATGCTTTAATGTGAGAAGGTTTATGGAGGCTAGAGAATTCTGGAAAAAATGATTTTGATGGACTGAAGTTGAAATATTTTAAAGGTGTAAGGGTAAAATTATAATTTTCCAACCTTTTGATGCTTTAATGTGGGAAAGCTTATGAAGGTTGGCAAATTCAGAAAGAAATGTGGCTGATAGATTGAAATTTAGACCCTTATAGTCATAGGGTGTTTAACCAAGAAATTAAGGTTTAGCTTAGCTGTTCTTTGAATAAGGTTTTGATATTGACATTGTACTTTGTGACCAGAGTATTTTTTGAAAATGTCTAGCTATCTAAAGTTCAGGGGTGTCTAGAATTTAACCTTATCCCTTGCTGTAATGAACCCATCTAATTCTATTAGTTAATCTAAGTCAAACTTGTCAAAATTTGGGTGCTGACAGATGTTTAGCAATAGTTCCTCCCTCAACCATCTTCATGTGAAACAACCTCTTCATCAAAAACAATTTATTCGATGTCGATGGTTTCTCATACATCCGTGATAAGGAAGCCATGAGATTTGTTGTGTTTTTATCCTTAGATTAAAAAAAAATCAACGATGATGCAGAGAGATAGATCATACCTAGGGTTTTGCTATCAAAAGCCTCTCAGTTTCAGACAATGTCATAGCTTTCTTCGCTATTCCTCCAAGCAGCCGATAGGGATTCTTCTGATAGAGGAAATCCTCTATCTATATCTTGTAGAATGCGAAGTTTGAACCATTGGATTTCTCAACCAAAAACTTTGTAGATTCTTTGTTTTTGCTGCCATTACTCCAACTCGAACCAATGCTCTGATTCTAATTTTTAGGAATGCACCCTTCTAATAGAGGATCCTAGGATGTAATAATAAACACGAAAAACAAAAAAAACCACAAAATACCACAAGACACACGATGTACGTGGAAAACCCTAAACTGGAGAAATGCCATGGAGTCATAGAAAATTTTCACTATGTTAGAAGAACAAACCGCATCCAAGACACTTACAAGAGTCTCTCTCTCACACACACTCACTCTATCACAGCCTCCTTCACGCATCCACAAAAATGAGAAGAATCCCTTTCTCATCTTCTCTCACAACTCTAAAATCTCCTTTAAAGAGAAACCCTATTCATCTCTTTTTACTGTGTTTTACACAATCCTTGATGTCCAAAATAGCATAAAAATACCCCAAGGAATTAAGGTTGAAACAAACATACAAAAGGATGTTTTTATCCTTCCGTGTGAACCTTGAAATTCACATTCTAGGAAGCTTGATCTATCACACTGCCTTCTCGATAGATCAAATGCGTCATGGCCAATGATGTATTCTAGTCGATCGATCTAGACTCCCTCAGTCAATCTAAGTTGCTCATTTTATTTTTCCTCCTCTGCTTGATCAATGGGTCTCCCTCTTTGATCAATCGAACCCTATCATATTGACATAATTAATGTGATTCCTCCTTCCTTGGATCATCACATTAGGCTCTCCACACAACATCGTTAACATCAATAACAATAATAATAATAAAAGAGACTCATTCCATTGGACATTGGTGGCGGAAGTAATTTTTAAGGACTACTTGACTTCTTTAAGTAGTTCACGATTTAGTGTGATGCCTCTGAAAATAAATTGTGTGGTGTGTTGATGCAAGAAGGCAGACAATCGCATTTACAGGCTATCAGCTTTTAAGCGACATATGGCATCTCCATGTATCAGAAGGAGCTGCTCGCCATTGTTCATGCAGTAACAAATTAGAAACCTTACCTTCCTACAAAACATTTCAAGATTAACTGAAATCATAAGACTGGAGATGACGCCAAACCCCTTGCCCCTATGTGGCTCCGCCACTGCCTCTGGGCTTTGTTTGTTGTCAGACAATTTACTACTTCATGGGCAGAACCGGCATGTTATCTATCCATTCAGACTGGAGATAACACTAAACCCGTTTGTCCGGAGGATAAAGATATTTCATTCTTTTTCATGGTTGACCTACAGGCTATTCCTGCACACGCATTGTGTTGGGGGTAAAAACGTTCAAAAAAGTGTTCAATTGAAAAAGTAAGTGGTCACAAAAAGACACCAAATTCAAAAGCACATCATGTGTCAATCAATGGCACACCTACATAGGCTTACATAGAGAATCATTCTTCATTTTGTTTTATTTTTATTTTTTGGTTTATCGACCAAAGGACTACCATTTATGGAAACAATATTTGTTTTTTCTTCTTTTTGGTTTGGGGACGTAAGAACTACCATTTATCAAACTAAAAAGTGGCATCTATGGATGTGACTGGTAGTGGAAGTAATTAGTAGCATTTTATGTAAACAGTTCCAATGAATCTTAATTTGTTTTGACAGTGACCTATCTGATAACAAGCTTCAAGGTTCGATACCCGAATCACTGGGAAACCTGTCAAAACTTGAACTTTTGTAAGTGTCCGACTTATAATTTGCCTCTACCAGTTTCTGTAGTTCTATTTCTCTAAAGAAATTTGTCCGCATGCTTCGATTCTCCACGACCATAGCAGTGAGGACCTAAGGAATACTCGTTCTCAGGTTTTTGCTAACATATGTTCCATTACTTCATGTGTTTGTTCCTATCAACAGGGACCTCTCTTATAACTCCTTGGATGGGCATTTGCCTAGCTGCATGTTTAGAATGGATTCCTTGAAACATCTGTAAGTATCCCATGCTCTTAACTTGTCAAATATTTGCAAAATATGTATATACATGGAGGGTATTTGGTTGTAACAAATGACCATTGCCTATCCTAGAACAAGAGCTTCTCTTGTTTTGCAAGGGTATTTCATTATGTCCCCAAGTTGAAGCTTCTCTCTCTCTCTCTCTCTCTCTCTCTTCCGGCCTCAGTTATATGCACAAGAACTACTTTGACGGGCCGATACCAGCAGCTTCGGTTGACTTGCCGTCTCTTTTAACTCTGTAAGTAACATCCAACAGATATCTTTCTTATTTTCCCTCTCGAATGCTCATTTTATTACACTCGATCGATAGGCCACCTAAAGGTCCTAGTACCCCATAAGAAGCTTTCCCCACGAACATTCTAACTATGTACCGTGTTTTTGATTGGCAGCTATCTTTATGCAAACCTTTTATCAGAAGAAATACCGCCTGCATTGGGGAATATCACCACCCTTCAGAGTTTGTACGCATTTTACCCAAACTGAACCGTTTTCTTCATTCTCAACAGTTATTCTACCTGCTGACTTGCTACTTTTGTTTTAGATTGCACCTCTCTCTCTCTCCCTCTCTCTCTCATATCTATTTTACGTTATCTGGCTTTACATAAAAGGGCCTTGTCAGAAAACAACCTCTCTGGTGAACTTCCTTCCGGACTTGGAAACCTGACAAAGCTTAATTACATGTAAGATTATATAATTTTAGCTAATACCGCAGTTTTTGTTTTTCAGTTATATAAGTAACGAATTGGATCAATATAGATGTATAAATTTATTAAGGGCTTGTTTGGTAGCCACCTGTAATGTAATCATTTCATTTCAAATTTCCAAGGCATTTGTAGCGATAAAGTGATGGTTCAAAATGAATTCAGTTCATATTTATACTAACTTCTCAAGTAAATTTGGAAATGAAGTCATCTTAGGTTTTTTATAAAATGAAATGATATATGCTATCAAGTATACATCTGAAAGAGTTCATTTTGACAAACACCTTGTGGCTACAGATGCCTTGGAAATTTGAAATGAAATGATTTCATTACAGATGACTGCCAAACACGGCCTATATTGGGTCAATAATATGAACTTAATCCTTTTTATTATTACTATTATTATTTAAAACTTTTGCAGGGATTTGTCCGTGAATAATTTCAATGGAGTATTGCCTCAAAGTTTTGAGAACCTTCAAAATCTAGGCTCATTGTGAGTAGTGGCAATCTCGATTGAGAGTTTCTTTGGGCCATTTCAGGAGTACTCGCTTGGGTTCTATTTCATTAGTAATCTCGATTTGCTGATGCAGTTTGATACTTGGGAACAGTATATCTGGTCCAATACCTGGTTTCATTGAGAACTGGAAGTTTCTCAACCGACTGTAAGCGTCTATACACCAACTTTGACTGCAATCTTCTAGATAAGCTAATAAGTACTACGAATCCATCATTTGAGACATCATTTGTAGTCAATGGGCAGTCTTTAAGGATGATTGCTACAAACCTAAAGCGGCTTTCCTACAGCTGAAAAGCATGCCCCAATCTTCTTACGTCAGCTTCTGAGCAACACGTCTCACAAAAAGTGAAACACCACATCTTTCGCCCAGTACTTGGTGTTTCACGTTTTGACACCGACTTTTTCGCTGTAAGAAAATTCCCTTTGCTATAAGCTACTACAGGTGATGGACTCTTTGAATACTTATCCCAAAAAATTAATAATAATAACAAAAATAGTGGGCTTTTCCTATATCTATCTCCTGTTTTGTTATTTCATTCAGACCCATATCCTCTGCACGGGGTGACCACCACACGATGGGTCCATCCCCTTGTTTGGTGATCAC
Organism: Platanus orientalis; assembly: GCA_025762735.1. NCBI lineage: Eukaryota > Viridiplantae > Streptophyta > Magnoliopsida > Proteales > Platanaceae > Platanus > Platanus orientalis. The sequence continues at coordinate 41,796 of JAOXJP010279718.1, read as the reverse complement.
CGGGGTGGTGTATAGACGGGGATGATATCGTATGCACCACACCCCTGATGGGACTACTCGGGGGGGGAGGGGGCGGAATCAATTCACTTTTTGGAGGTTTTTGATTCCCCCTCCTGAGTGGTCACATCAAGAGTGTGGTGCACTTGATATGGCACCGTATAGACGTATCTCCCATTTCGTTATTCATTCAGGACCCGTATCCTCTGCACATCACTACACGATGGGAACCATCCCCCTTGTGTGGTGATCCGGGGTGCTGTACTCACACCCCAGTGCCGAGAATTTGGGTCCTGTGACAGAATCGATCTGTGGAAAACCAGAGATCCTATCATTGAATGGGGGCCACATCGAACATAGCTTGGGCAATGTAAGAATGATCTGGCGATCCTTAAGAATCTGATCTGTGGCCTCAAATTATCTCCAGTCTGAGTGGTGAAGTATCATGCTTGTACGAACCTTGCACATGATGTGATGTCATAGAAAGGGGCTTTGGATAAATATGCAAGTATGTATATAGGGAGTTTCTAAATACACCCCAAAATTGATCTTCATACCCTCCTTTTCACTCCTTTTCTCTTCACACCCTTTTCTACCTAAAATACTCGTCTTATTTTCTCACAACATCCCCACTCATCCCCTCCCTTCCTTCTTCCTCTTCGGCAGCGGCAACCTCCCTTCTCCACACTCCACCCCATCTTCGATCTCTCTCTCTCTCCCTTTTTTTTTTGGATATGCTTGGCCACACAGGGCCAAACAAAAGGCCCTCTGTTTGGCCTTGCAGGTTCGAATAGAGGGCCTTCTGGTCAGCTGGGCCTTTGTTTGGCCCTATGTGGTTGAACAGGTCCCAAAAAAAAGGGAGAGAAAGAGAGAGAGAGGGTTGCTGTCGCCAGGGTGTTTTCATCACCGCTGCTAAAAGCAAGAGGGGAGGGGAGGAATGTAAGGAAGAAGGGGGTAAGAGGGGGATGAGGTGTGGAGAGAAGGGTTAGAAGGGTAATTTTGAACATGGATATTTGTTGGAATTTTGAAAAATTTTAAAACGGGGGTGAAAAGAAATTTTGGGGGTGCTATTAGAAGCTCCATTTATATATTATGTATTTACTATATCACCCTACCTACGTATACGTTCAGCCCGAATTTTGGGCAGGTTAGGCTAAGTTTACCTCAGTTTGGGGTCATGCCTCAGCTGAACTTGAATCCCATATTCTAGCACAGCCCCAACTATAGTAATTTTCATGAAGTATAACTCGGATCAAACTCGGTCTAAACTCATATTAAACTAGGTCATAAGTTGATCTGAACTCAGCTTAGACTCTATAAAATAACTACATACTCAGTCCAAATTAATTATGAACTCTATACCATGGGATGCTAAGTTTGAGCTAGCTTGAATTGGGCTCAAACTCATAATATGGGTTGTTAGGTTCATGCTAGCCCAAACTCGGCCCAAAGTGCAATTTTTTTCTTCTTCATATATTGGGCTGAGTTGGAGCTAAGTAACTCATGGCTGGGGCGAAGTTTGAGCTAGGCTACAATAATTTGTGTTGAGTTTGGGCAGACCTTGTCATGGCCCGACTTACAACCCTATTATAACCATAATGCATTTATTGAGACACCCCTTATAGGCACCTTATCACACATTGATTGGTAATAGGGTGATATATCTCCAATTAAACTGGAGATGATTCAAACCCGTGACTGATCTATGGGTCTTGAGACAAGGGCCCAAGATTTTTCTTTGAGGAATAATGAGTGGGAGGTTACTTTGATTTGGCAAGTTAAGTTTTCAAGCCTGCAGGTTGGGTTTGGGTATATATATATTTAGGTTGGGTTGAATCCAAGTCGTCAACTTTAACCCAACCCAAGTTGACATAAGCTTGGCTTTTGCAACCTAATATATATATATATATACACACACACACGGAAGTCAAGCTACACTTCTTAAACTCTGCCATTTAGTGATTGCAATTGTGGACATTGCATTTTTTATTTTCTCTTGATAGAGGGGTTAACACCTTGACACCTTGAGATACTAATACCATAATCTTTTTCCTCTTATGGATCTTTCTGCTAACTAGGATATTGCACATCTTCCTCAATAGGTTGAATGAAAGTGTCATCGTGCCTCTTCCATAAAATATCACATTCTAACTCCATTTGTTCACTAATACCACAGTATCTATATGCTTCAACATTCTCCGTTTTTGGGTTAAGCATTAAAGACTCATCAGAAGTCATTTGTACTAATAAGAAACTTAGGCGACTTAGGATCTGGATGCCACAATCTGAATCCTTTCACCCCATATGCATAACCTAGAAAAATATACTTCTTAGCTCTACGTTTGAGTTTAATTTTATTCACATGAGCATAAGTAAGACATCCAAAAACCCTCTAGCTAGAATAATTTATAGGAGTTCTAGACCATACATTCTCAGGAGTCTTACACTTAATGGCAGTAAATGAAGACTAGTTCATCAAGTAATAAGCTATGAAATCTGTCTCAACCCAAAAGTTTTTTTCTAATCCAACATTAGAGGGCATATCTCTCAAGAAAAGTCATGTGCATGCATTTTTCCACACCATTTTGTCTAGGCATTTTTCTAAATGTGTGGTGCCTCACAATCACCTAATTCTTGTAGAACCTATCAAACTCATCTAAAAAAAAATCCAATTCATTATTTGTTCTCAAATGCTAGATTTTTTTGCCTATATGCTTCTCAATCATGGTCTTTCATTATTTGAAATTGAAAAGCATTTCATATTTATGCTTCAAAGTAAATATATAAACCTTTCTTAAGTAATCATCAATGAAATTCAAAAGATAACATAAACCACTCTTTGAAGAAACATAAGATATGCCCTAAAGATTAGAGTCAATATAATCCACTATCCTTACTCTTATGAACAACTGATTTCTACAATTTTACAAGGCATATTATTCCTCATCAAAACTGTACCATCATTCATCGTCTTATAGATTATAATCCAATCCCGGTTCGATCACATGTGGTAGGAGCAATTGAAGTCAATAATCCACTCATCATCTATGCATACATACAATGAGTCACTTAAAGGATATTTTCAGAACCATTAGAATTTTCTTCTACAATACTAGCAACTTCCTTCTCCTTCTTTTTGAGCTTTGGAAAATCTTACCTAAAGTGCCTTAGTTTGTGACAATAATGGCATTTACTCTTTTACAATCTAGACTTCAATCTAGATTTACCTTTATCATTACCTAAACCATTCTCCTTCATCTTTTCTCTTGCAAATAGATCTTCATCCGGACTCTCACCTTCATTTCTAGACACCTTCTATGACGCCTTTGAACCTGGACTCGGATTTGGGATCCGTAAGTGCCCTAGATTCGGATCATTGTATTGATTAGATCACCAATGTTTCATAATCTGATAATCATAATTAAATAGCCAAAGATTCTCACGTAATCATATTTTAAATTCGATAATGACGAAAGAGTAAATCAATTTTTAATAGATCGCAATAGTCCAATAAACAATAAGTCGTAGTGGAAAATATATTATGAACTCCAATATAGGTCCAAAGTAGTAGAAATCTATAATCTACATCAATGGGGTGCCCTTTCAACAAACTCACAAATCAGCGAAATGAATATTCAATAATCCAATAGTATGAACCCAAAATAAAGGGTTCCAAAATAAACAACTATGAAGAATAAAATGAAAAGGTTGAGAACATCGTAACAAGTTTCTAGATCGAAGAACTTGCAATCATAGTCAGTCTAAAAAATAAAATGGTTGGGTTAGTCCTACCTTGTAAGCAATCTAACTGACTATAGAGAATATGAATCAAAACATAATCTGAGTACTAGCATGTCCAAAGGTTAATAATAACTAAATAGAGATTGAACTAATCAGCATAATCATGCTAGTACAGGCTGAAAAATAATCAAATATCAAACTAAAGTCGAAAGTTTAATGCAAAGTTCTAAGTTTGAATAAAAAATTCTAACTTCATAATTCAGAGTTCAATGCTAAATACCGAATAAGAATCAGTGACCCAAATTAGTAACGCAATACGGAAATCCAAGATTATAAGTTCAATGACATATGTTAGTTTCGAAAGATTTAATGTTCAATGATTTGAAGTATTTAGAGTTTAATAATTCAAATGGTCTAAAGTTCACATGGTTCAAAGTGTTTAAAGTTCGATATTCAAAGTATTCAGAGTTTGATAATTCCAAGTGTTCAAAGTTCATTGTTCGCAAGGTTCAATATTTAATATTCTAAGTATTCAAAGTTCAATGTTCAAAAGGTTCAATATTCAATATTTCAAAGGTTCAATGTAATGTATTCTTACACTCTGGCCAACCCCAAGGATAGGGTCTAGATCTCGTGCCAAACCCCACAAATAGGGCCAATGTCCTTGTTGTAACCCTAAGGGTCGGGTCCTAATATTCTGATAATCTCCATAAATAGGGCCAATATCCGTAAACCAAAGAACATGTCCAAAATACTTTCTCAAACTTAGCCTTGTGAGTAAGACTCAAATAATCAGTGGTCACACTTAGCCCTATGATGGGGCCAAAAATGGGTTAAATGTTCGAAGTCCAATAGGGTTCACATCAATAAATTCAAAGGTTCACATATGTTTGGTAATTAGAATATTTCTATAATGCATAAAAAGAACATAGGCATAGAATTGCCATAATACAATCATTCCAAAGGTATATGATTCACATAGATTCGATGTTAGTATATGATTCAATATTTATAAGATTGGAGTCACAATAATACACTAAGATTTTACACAAAATCAATGATTCAAAACATGTAATAGGATGCAATGGTCCACATAGTAAATATAATCACATAAGGAAGCATGGAGTTTAATAGAATCAACGAGTTCAATATAAATTCATAAAAGTTCAAAAATTCAAATGATTTTCCAATGAATCTAATCATAGAGATCAACCAATTATTACCTTTAGTATTCCAAACAAAAGACAAGGAAATATTGCCTATTAATTTGATCATTAATAATGTAGATCTAAAAGGATTCATAGTTTCACATAGATTTTCGAAGGTTCACATAGAGAAAATTCAGATTTTACATGATCTAAAGGATTCAATGAAAGAATACAGTCCACGGAATATTTAAGAATAATAATCTTTTACAAAATTGGTATAGATTTAAATATCAAATAAGATTTAATAGTTCAAAGCATGGATCTACAAAATTTTTAGAGATTCCAATAAGAAATGGGTTATACAAGCCTAAGGAGCATGAAAACTTACTGAACAAGCTAGAATTCATAGATCTAGCATGGTTCAATGGATTGAATTCAAGGATTTCCAATAATCTTAAAGGATTCCATCTATAACATCAAGTAATCTAAAAATCAAAAGAGGAAAAGATAACACATCACCCATAGTAAACAAGATTACATATCAATGAAGCTTGGATTCAAGGATCAAGAAGGATTCAATGGTTTAGAGCATATATAATGAAATTTTGTATATTTTAATCGTAGAGGGGGGTGAATAGGATTTATAAATCTTTTGGCCCTTTTTGATTTGTTTGGATTGTTCTTGATTCAATTTTAATTTCATTTTAAATAAATGCAAGTGTGTATGCTAAAGGTGTAGCCAATCAAGAATGATATCAATTCATAGATATGAGAATAGAGATATGAAATTGAAAGTAAATAAACAAGAAATCACACACAACAATCCACAATACAAGTTTGTAGTGATTTAGCACGATGGCTTATATCCACTCTCCAAAAGCTCACTATTGAGCGTATGTAATTTTCATTAAGATTAAATATTACAATAGAGGTCGAAATTAGCTAAAAACCTTTCTACTTGCACTAAGGAAGCTACTCACTACACCCGGTGTCTCCGGCTAGTGTTGACATACTTTAATATCTCCGGTGGAAGCTAAACAATATGAATGTAAAAGATGTATGCAAATGAATGCAAAATGAAAGAAAAACTTACCATTCAGTGGTTGATGTTTCTATTCTTACCAAGTGGAAGGGCTCTTTGAAGAGCTAGTGTGCCTATTGATCCCACAACACTTCAAGCTTTGGCTCTAGTGCTCTTCGAGCTTAGCTAAGCAAGGGTTTCCTCTTGGTACAACCCACAAGTGCCTCTCCTATAAGGTTAATAGCTTCAAAGAGTAGAAGAGGACGTGAGAGAGAGATTTCAGTGAGGTTTTAAGACTTGGAAGCTCAACTTAATAGCGAGGAAGGTTTCTCTTGGTTTGGAGCTCACTTTTGGAAAAAAAACAAAAACTATCTCAAAAATGCTTAAAGTGTTTCCCTAAAGACGAAATTTTTTCTCTTATAGGGGTCATGGACCTCTCACAATCATTGGATTGAAATCTTTTAAAATAGACAGCTAATATGAGCCAAAGATTTTAAAACGGGGTTTTAAAATTCGCATATGTACGTGAGTAACTGATTACAAATCTTGTAACCAATTACACTCATGGGTTACGAATTATGGGAAATTCATAACTCATGTTGTAATCAATTATACATGGGCAAGGCTCTCGGGGTCTTGGTTTTTGTATGTCAAGTCCTTTTATAACTGATTACCAATCTAGTAATCAGTTAGGCCTATAATTGATTATAAGATTTGTTATCGGTTAGGCCTGTGACTGATTACAAGATCTGTAATTGGTCAGGGGGTCTGGATTTGAACTGTAACATGCCATCTACATTGTCCTCTCACTTGGCCATAGTCTCGGGACATTAGGTGATCTTCCCACACTTGTCCACATCTATTCTATGGTCCACTCACACTCCATTCCTCACATTATACATGCATGATTACTCCTTGGTTTCTCTGAAGGTCTTAAGGCTATCCTGAGAATTCTTCCTTCTTTGTTCTTCAAGCCTTTGGTCCACTTTGATACCTTCACTTGGAGTTAATTTTAAGACACAATATTGGACACTTACAAGACATAAGGACTTACATATGAGTTTTGACCATGGGATTGATAACCATACTACATATGACTTAAAAATCTCCCCCTTTGTCAATTCCATGGTAAAACCTTTAATACAAGGATTTTACCTTTACAACCATGCCCATATCCCTAAGTTATATGATTACACAAGATACTCAACAAACAAAATAAACTCATAGGAACACTTTAGCATCTTGCTTGACCTTCAACCTACAACACAATAAGAATACCTTCCTCATGCCTTAAAGATCATCATTGATAAATAAAGTAGACATGTAAATGCATGAAATGAGTGCAATATATGATGATATGAATTGTGTTTAGGGATTTAAGTGTGTGTAAGTTTTTTTTATTGTAAATAACTTGAGTTGTGTAACAACTCCCCCTTAGTATTTGAGTTGTGTATTAACTCCCCCTCAATTGTCTACTCCCCCTTAGTATGGTACACTCCCCCTTAGGATGTTAAAATGTGAATGGTTCTCCCCCTTTTTCCTAGGAATAGACAAAGATTAAAAAAATTAGATTCATTCATTGAAGTTAGGCAATAAGTACATCATTGTAGGTTTAAGAGCACTTAGAGATCTTCTATAGATTGAACCATAAAAGATAAACCAAGCCTAGACTAAACCAAAAGAAAAATAACATAGATTAAGCTGATAGAACATTAATCGGCATCTCACAAACAAAATTCCCAACACCATTGCCTGTTGATGAACTCTCCTCTACTACCTCCTCCTCTTCCTCATCATCATCCCCTGAGTCATCACCTGAGCCAGAATCTTCACCACCAACACTGGCATCATCGCTAGCCTAATCATAATGTTCCTCATCTAGGGAAGCCTCCTTATCACTGGTCTCGCTCTCAGTGGTAGACTCGAGCACGAGGGGATCATCAGGGGTTTCACTAGTGATGCAAGCTGCAATGGCCTTCTAGTTCGTTGTGAGCTGCCTCTGGTTCTTAATGACATAATTAACCTTATGCATCAAGTTGTAGAGATGGCACTGAAATTCCTATGTATGAATCCTAAAGGGGGGTGAATAGGATTATTTGAAAATTCTTTTTAAGTTGCCCCCGAATTCACTTATTACAAGGTTGATTAAATTGTCACAGTATTTAATTACATGTAATTGTGCACATGGATATGAATATATTCAATTGTTTTATAAGAGAGATTAATTCAATATGTATAGTGCTTGATAATGTAAATGATGAATGAGAAGGCAAATCACAAGCAATCACACATGTACACAAGATGTATAGTGGTTTGGCATAATGAACTACCTCCACTTTCAAAAGCTCAACATGAACTATGTAATTTCATGAAGATTAAAGCCAATACAATTAAAGATAAAATTAACAAAATCCTAGTCTACTTGTCAAGCAAGCTCCACACAGTGTCTTCGATGGGTGCGGTCTATGGTCTACTCTTCTAGTGTCTCCGGCGGAAGAGCTATGGGTCTACACTACCGGTGTCTCTGGCGGGAGAGGTCTAAATAACTTTTAATAAAAGTTAAAGGCAAGGATTACCTCTTTGTAGGTTGATGTTGCCTTGTACACAAATTGGGATTGCTCCTCATTGAGAATGTGTAACTATTTATCCCAAATTGCTCATTGGTTGGCTCTTCAAGCCAGAGAGCCAATCTTGATGGGTTATTCCTTCTTGAGCACAATATGACTATCAAGCCCAGCTTTCATTTCAAGGGTTTAGATAACCCTTGGTTTCTTTCACTTGAAGAATTGCCTTAGTTGGAACAAGATGAAAGAAGAGAATGGTCCTTTTTGGTTAATGATTTACCTATCTAAGCTTAAAGAGATTTTCAGAAGAATGGAGAGTTGAATCTCTCACTAGTTTCCTAATTCCAAAGCAAGAGAGTTGTGATTTTTGTTCATGACCATCACCTTGCTCATTTGAGTTCATTTTCTTTTATATTGGACGAAAATGACTAATGTCCAAACCATTGATTGGAAACTATTTTTTAAAGTTTAGACCGTTATATAGTGTTTTCACAACTTTGGATTGATCTTGGATTGATCCAAGTGCAAAAAAACACACATATCCTACAACATAGATCTCAGATCGATCCAAACCATTTGGATTGCAGTGGTTTGATCTTGGATTGATCCAAATTCTCTGTAATCCCTTCTAAAGGCTTGGGAATACTACAGAGGACTTTAAATCATCCCTCCATGGTCTAGGAAGGTTCGTAGACCTTGGGAAACCCTTATCAGACCCTTGATTCACTTAGGCTACCATACAATACTTGATTTACCTGAAGAAGGCTCGGAGCAGAGCGTGAATCCTTCAGGATGACTTGTTGACTCCCGGATTGATCTATTAAGGCTTCTTTGATGCTTGATGATGATCTTCATGATGCTTTGACTCAAGGACTGCCTAGACTCTAACATGACTAAGTTCATGTCTTAGTCTATACAATACGTGTATTTTACAATTCATGGAATTTACAATATATTTCATTTATAGGTACATGATGGAGGATCGCACATTGGCCAAAGTTGACCTTATCAAATTAGGCTTGAAGGATGATTGGGAGGCTTCTCCACTCTGCTCTATTAGTCCCATCTTGGAGAGAGAACCCATGGTAATGGGAGGATTTCAGCAATGTAGTGTAACAATAGCTTTGAAGGGGACTTTCTCCTTAATCATGATCTTGGTGAGAAAGATGGGAAAAGGCATGCTCTCAGTAAGATGATTAGTAGTGGTAGCCTTAATCATCACATGGCTGATGATCAAGGGAAGGTCCATGTTTTTCCCATTGAGGATGGCATCAATCAAGTAAGTCATCCAAAATGTTAGCTTATTCCGATGAGTGATAAGGAGAAAGTGTAGGTGAAGACTCGGTGGACGAATTTGATGATCAGCAGGCTGTTACTGATGTAAAAGCAACCTCCACTTGTGCTTTTGTGATCTTCGACATCACCAGCCCAATTTTCATCTAAGTATCCCACAATCTTACATGTAATGTCAAGGGGTACCATAACCCAAAGTCCAATGTCCCTTGACATAGCGGATAATCCTGTTAGCTGTATTAAGATGTGATTCCTTTAGGATTGCTTGATATCTTGCATAAGCACCACACTGAAGGATATATTAGGTCAACTTGTGGTCATGTAGAGCAAATTGCCAATGATACTCTGGTAGTAGGTGGAGTCTACCTCAATGCCATCAAGATCCTTTGTGATCTTATCACTCATATTGAGGAGTATTGGCTGGTTTAAATTCTTGTAATCGAAACTTGGTCACAAGTCTTTAGAAAACTTTGTTTGGCTTAAGAAAATTCTATTTCGAGTTTGCTTCATCTGTAGACCTAGGAAGAACTTAAGTTTCCCTTCCATACTCATCTCAAATTTAGACTTGATTGTTTGGGCAAAACCGTGGAACATTTCCTCACAGGTTGACCCAAAAATGATGTCATCGACATTGATTTGCAGTACGAGTATATGACCATTTTGTTTCTTGATAAAGAGGGTCTTGTCCACACTTTCTTTGTCAAAATGGTGATAAAGAAGGAACCTAGTAAGCCTCTCATACCAAGCTCTAGGAGCTTGCTTGAGGCCATATAGTGCCTTCTTGAGCCAATATATGTAGTTGGTCAGATGTGATCCACAAATCCTTTTATTTGTTCTACGTATACTTCCTCTTAGATTATCTAATTTATGAAGGCACTCTCAACGTCCATTTGGTAAAGTTTCAATTCTAAGTTGCATACAATGGACAATAAGATCTTAATGGACTTCAGTCTAGCAATTTGGGTGAATGTCTTCTCAAAATCAATTCCCTCTCTCTGGGCATTCGCCTTAGCTACTAGTCTAACCTTATTCATGATCATAGTACCATTTTCATCATATTTATTCTTCAATATACATTTGGCACCAATAACGTTCTTGTTAGAGAGCCTCTCTATTAGGAACCATACATCATTCCTTTTAAACTGATTTAGCTCATCTTGCATAGCCATGATCTAATCAGGATCATTAAGAGCCTTTTTCACTTTCGTGGGCTTTATCTTTGAAGTGAAGTAAAAATGGCTTCAAATATTTTTAATTTGTCACATTATCCTCACTTCATCATTTAGGTTACCTTAGATGTCATTTTGTGATAGTCCTTTTGGTGAGCCATTTCTCCTTATGATGAACTCGACTTTCTTCAACCTCTTCCTTGGAGCTTTGTTGAGATGTGAGCTCTTCTTGCCCTTTTTGAGATCCCTCCATCTCTTTATGAGATGAGGTCTCCAACTCATGATCTAAGAACACAATAGGTAGTTTTACTTGTATTTGTGTTGATTCATGATCATCCACAACTACATTGATTGACTCTTCTATTATAGAGTCCTTTTGTTGTAGACTCGGTAAGCTCTACTCGTTGTAGAGTATCCTAGGAAGATAGCTTCATCTCTTTTTCTTATCAAACATTCCAAAGTATTCTCTATCCCAAAGGATGCATGTGTTGTCAAATACCTTAAAGTATTTGATAGTTGGTTTTTTGCCACTCCAAATTTCATAGGTTTTTTGTCAATTCTCGGTCTACAATAGACATGGTTTAAGACATAGCATGTAGTGTTTACTGCCTCAACATAAAATCTTTTGGCTTAGTCTTTGCTTATGAGCATGGAGCTAGCCATGTCAAGCAATGTTATATTCTTTCTTTCAGCTACTCCATTTTGTTGAGGAGTTTTTGAGGATGAATACTCATTCTTGACTCCCATCTCATCACACCAATCTGAGAATTTATGATTCTCGAATTCCCTTCCATAGTCGCTTTTAATATGCTTGATGGTGAGGTCCTTTTCAACTCGAATTATTTTACAAATGCTTAGGAATTCATTGAAGGCCTCAGATTTCTCTCTCAAGAATGCTACTTAAGTGAAATGTGAGAAATTATCAACCTCTACCATGAAATATTTCGTACCTCCTAGACTCTCTGTTCTTATAGGACCAGCTAAGTCCATATAGAGAAGTTATAGAGTCCCAGATTTCCCTATTTGATTTGTTTTCTTATGAAGGACTATTGTTTGTTTTCCCATTTGACAACCTTTGCATATTGGGTTGTCAATTTTTTTAGTTTAGGCAAGTCCTTGACTATCTCTTTTTTACATAGCCTAGCTAAATCTAGATAATTGATGTGACCTAACCTTTGATGCCAAAGATTGGTCTCATCCTTTTTAGACATGAGACAAGCTCCTAACTCTTGCTTGTTGGGTTCTATAATATAGCAATTGTCACTTGTTCTCATTCCCTTAACAAAGATTTTTTCTCCTTCTTTGTCCTTGATTTCACACCCATCCTTTACAACGTGCACAACATTAATTTATCACAAATTTGGCTTATGCTGATTAAATTGTGCCTTAATCCTTACATAGTTAGTGTGGGAATACCTGTGACCTCTATGGTTCCCTTGATAATAATATTGGCCATATTCCCATTGCTAGAGGTGACATTCCCACCTTGTGTTTGAAATTCCAAGTCCTAACTATCCTAGAGGGGGGGGTGAATAAGATATTTAAAAAAATTCCTTGTGATGGTTTGTCTCTTTTTAAATTACTTTCTCTTTAATTATTTCTTTGCTGATAATTAATGTAATAGTGATTTAAATAAATGATGCTTATGCAATATGAATCAAGACAGTACAAGTAAAATGAAGAAATCACAGGAGACAATGTACACAATTTATAGTAGTTCGACAAATGTGCCTACGTCCACTCTCAAAAGCTCATCACCGAGACAATTAATTTTATTACTCTCTTTACAAAATGATACAGGTAAAATTAATCACGAAAACCTTCTTCACTACACTTGGTGTCTTCGACAAATGTATGAACTGTCCTCTGTGTCTTTGGATGTGACTAATCAACTACCTCTAGTATCTCTTGTGGAGGTTCAACAAATATAATGAAGTAAGATTAGAGAAACTAAATTCTCAATAGTCCATGCCTCTTTGATAGGCTAACATTACTATGTGAACAACTGTAATGCCAAAAGTTGCTTTTTGAGTTTTTTGCCTCTTAGTAGGCTGATTTAAACTCTATGGATTGTAGTTATAATGAAGAGACGATGCTCTTAAAGTGTCTCACATCTTAGTTGGCTGATATGAATATGATAGTCAATGACAAATAAAGCTTTGAGTGATAACTAACTTAGATTAGTTGATTTTACTACTAGAATTATAAATCAAGTAATAAAATCAAAAGCTTTGTAGAATACCTTAAATGAGGCTTTGCTCTCGAGGCTTTTGATAAGGTTCATTGGGTTTGAACCTAACGATATTCAAATCCTTTGTTCTCTGTGATGATAGTTAGCATAAGAAGGATTGAAAAATGAATCTTTAATGCAGTAGAGTGACTTTACTTAGTTCTAGACTTTTTCATACTTCTGTTTCTCGTTCTCGTCTCTTATTTTTTGGTCCACTTTAAGACATTTACAGAGTTCTTAAAATCCTAAAAGTGGTCGTACGAGGTGGTCTAATAATCCCCAAAGACATGTAAGAAAAATAATTGAAAATAATAATTTTTCAATCTAGGTCACCCTTGATCGATCATGGGGTAGCTTGGGTGATTTTCAGAGAAATACCCATTCTTGGTAATCAATCATAGCATCCCATGATGGATCATGGCCACTTGAAACCCCATATTTGCCTACTTTTGTATCTTTTTGTCTCTATAATTGTTTGGCAAGCTACAAGATCCTTTTCTAAGATTAGGGAAAGGTCTCATACTAGTTCCAACCTAGGTTTTGGTTGGTTTTAATGAATTTTAAACTTTTATACCATTACCACATACCTGTAAAGTTTGAAATCTCTCTCTGGCTTTCTTCTAGATGAAGTTGGTGCTTCTTCAACTTGGTTTGGCATGATCTTTGTTCTTGGAGATGATGAATCATAGTCAAGTGAACGTTCTTCACATACACTTTTCATTCTAGCCCCACTCTTTTGGCATGGTATTGATAATTTTCCTTAATAGGGTTTCCTCAAGTTGTACAAATAATGACCTATTTCTGGTCATGTATCTTGAGCACCCACTATTAAGGTACCACCTTGATGTGCTCCTGACTCTTAAAGCCATATAGATGACTAAACATTTTATTTTATCCTTCCTAACCCATGTTTTCTTGTCTTAAATTTGTTTTGGATTTTGTTTTCTTGCACTTTGTTGTTGAGCTAAGTCTTTTTTTTTTTTTTTTTTTTTTGAGGTTCCTATTTTCAACATTTTAAAAATAGTTCATCTTGTTAATATTTTTCCCATTTTGTGTTTTGCTTGAAGTTTGATATCTTTGAAATTTAATGTCATTAATCCTCTTTCTATAATCAAATTTGATATGCCCTTTTAGACCACAATAGTAGCAAGAAAGATGTTGTCTTTTAGGAATATATGTGGTGATTATCTTCTTCTAGACGGTTGAGCATAAAAGGTTTTTTTATTTTTTCTAGGTTGCTCCTTGGCATTTCTAGAAGTGGAAACATTTTTTTGAAATCCTCTAGAGGATGAGGCTTGGTTAGCTTGAGGCCTATTCCTTGTCAGCTTGAGCATAGGAATCAGGTTAGGATTGTTTTGGCCTTTTCCAAAATCTACCTTGATTCTAAGGGAGTTTTTCCCTTAAATGAGGTGTTTTGGTTCCTCTCAACCCTATTGGACCTTTGAGAAGGTCTTCGAGAGTCCACTTTCTCCTTGCCTTGGTAGTAGGCTTGTGGTTGGGCCTTTCCTCTGGATTTCACAAAGGCATTGTTAGGCCTTTTAGTGGAGGAAGTGTGGATGATTTCGGGGTTAAATACAAGTCCTCTCCTGTATCCAGAGTCCCTTCCCATGGTTGGCTTCTTCTCAAACTTGTTATTTCCTTATGCAAGCATAGAAATGAACTTTTTCTTATCCTCTTCAAGCTCTTTAATCTGCTTGAGATATTGGAGGGGCTTCTTAGTGAGTTGAGAACAAGTCATGTTTAAAACTTTGTTTCTCTCATTTAGGGAGTTCACTTGATTTTTTAAATCAAGTATAAGACAATCATCATTGCTTGTCTCATCCTCTTCACTTTCTAGAGACTTGAGTTTCTCTTCAAGTTCTAAAATTCTCTTGGATAATTTTTCATTATCCTCAAGGAATTTCTTCTTTTCACTCTTCCTATTGTCTTTCTCTAGACTTAGGAAGGTTTTGGCTTCACTAAGTTTCTTATCTAGTTAAACTATTTTTTTAGCTCATTTCCTCTATAGCTTTTTGAAGTAAGAATATTTTCTTGGAAAGTTCATTCTTCTTCTCACTTTCCAAAGGTGAGTCTTGTTGAAGATGAGAGATGGTTTCTTCTAAGGAGTTTGACCTTAGAGTCATTTCCTTGATTTATTTTCTTAGTTGTTTTTTTTTGTTTTCCATGTCAACACTTTTAAGGAAGAGATTATCAAAAGCTTCTTAAATATCATAATCATCTTCCTCTTCTTCATCATCTCCCTCATCCTCACTACTTGAGTTACTTTCATCTCCAAGTTAGCTCATAGGAGTGTTATAGGTCATGAAAGCCTTGATTTTTTGTGAGGCACCCTCCTCACTACTTTGGGATTCATCTTCCAATACCTCGAAATCATCATCCCAAATTGCAGCCATGGCCTTGTCCTTTATCTTGTATTTGTTGTTCTTATTGCCAAAATCTTCGGTAATATGACCTCTACACTTACATTCATAGCAAATGGGAGGTTCTCTAGGGAAATCCTTCTTCTTCCTAAAGAGGCTTTCCAAACTTATTTATTTTTGGAATAATCTCTTGTATTCCTCCTAAAGAATTTCTTGAACCTTTTAGCCACTAAGGCTAATTTATCATCCGACTTCTCATTGGATTTGGATAGTTCATCTACCTTAAAGGACTTACCCTTCTTCTTGGTGGTGACCTTAATAGAGGCTTTAAAGGTTTGAAAAGAGCCTCTTAATTCTTCTAATTTAATTTTTTCAATATCTTTGCTTTCTTATATAGTAATTACCTTAGGTCTAAATCTTTTAGGTAGAGATCTAAGTATTTTTTAAACTAACTTCAATTCTAGGGTGTCCTCACCTAGACTCCTCATAGCATTTACAAGGTTGGAGAGCTTAGCATGGAATTTATAGATTTCTTCATCCTGTTTCATTCTTAGTGCTTCAAATACTGAAGTATACATTTGAAGTTTTGATATTTTTACAACACTAGTTCCCTCATGAGTGACCAAAATAAGGTTCCATGCCTTTCAGCTATTTTTATGTGGTTAATCCTTCTAAATTTATTAGGACTAAGTCCACTAGCAATAGCATTCAAAACACTATAATTAAACTTGTGGGTGTCCCCTTTAGCTTTGGTCCACTCACTATGAGGTTTTTTGGATGGTGTATAGCCATCCACCACTGAGCCCCAAATCCTAAGGTCAAAGGCATTTAGGAAGATCTCCATACGAGATTTTCAATACCCATAGTCACTTCTATAAAAGAATGAAGCTGTGTTGATTGACATGCTATTATCTTCTTTGGCCATCTAAATTTGTTTCTAGGATTGGTCTTTAGGATCTACCTTGGGTTGTTAAGCCTTATATGAGTAATCGTGTTCGGATACTAATTAAAATTTCGTATAGGTTAATCATAGAGGGGGGTGAATAGGATTTATAAATATTTTGACCCTTTTTTATTTATTTGGATTATTCTTGATTCAATTTTAATTTCTTTTTAAATTAATGCAAGTGTGTGCAAAAGGTGTAGCCAATCAAGAATGATATCAATTCGTAGATATGCAAATTGAGAGATGGATTTTAAAGTAAATAGACAACCAATCAAACGCAATGATCCACAACACATGTTTTATAGTGGATTGGTACGATGACTTATGTTCACTCTCCAAAAGCACACCGTCGAGCTTATGTAATTTTCATTAACATTGACTATTACAATCTATGTCAAAATTAACTAAAAACCTTTCTACTTGCACTAAGCAAGCTACTTACTAAACCTGGTGTCTCTGGTGAGTGTAGACATGCTCCCAGTGTCTCCCATGGAAGCTAAACAATATGAGTATAAAAGATGTATGCAAATAAATACAAAACAAAAGCAAAGCTTACCAGTTAATGGTTGATGTTGCTATTCTTACCAAGTGGGAGTGCTCCTTGATGAGCTAGTGCGCATATTGATCCCACAATACTTCAAGTCTTAGATCTGGAGCTCCTTAGGCTTAAACAAGCAACAGTTTTCCCTTAGGAAAATCCACTAGTGCCTCTCCTTTAAGGTTAGTAGCTTAAAAGAGTAGAAGAGGAAGTGAGAGAAAGGATTTAGTGAGGTTTTAAGACTTGGAAGCTCAAGATAGTGAGGGAGGAAGGTTTCTTTTGGTTGGGAGCTCACTTTTGGAAAAAATAAAAACTCTTTCAAAAATGCTTGAAGTGTGGCCCTAAAGAAGAAAATTTCCCTCTTATAGGGGTTGTGGACCCCTCACAATCATTGGATTGGAATCTTTTCAATTGGGCCACTAATATGAGCCTAAGATTTTAAAACAGTATTTTAAAATTCACATTTGTACGTGCATAACTGATTACAAATCTTGTAACTGGTTACACCCTAACCGATTACATTCATGGGTTAGGAATTTTCTAGTAAATTCGTAATTCATGTTGTAATCGATTATACAAGGGGTAAGACTCTTAGGTCCTAGGTTTTTGTATGTTAGGTCCACTCGTAATTGGTAATCGGTTAGGTCTATAATCTATTACAAGATTTGTAATCGTTTAGGCTTGTTACTGATTACAAATCGGGGGTCTAGATCTGAATTGTAACGTGCCATCCACATGGCCCTCTCACTTGGCCATAGTCTTGGGTTAGCTTCCCACACTTCTCCACACCTATTCTATAGTCCACTAACACTCTTTTCCTCACATAATGCATGCATGATTATACCTTGGTTTGTCTAGAGGTCTTAAGGCTATCCCAAGCATTCTTCCTTCCTTAATCTTCTAGCCTTTGGTCCACTTTGACATCTTCACTTGGTGTCAACTTTAAGACACAATATTGGACACTTACAAGACACAAGGACTTACATACGAGTTTTGACCATGAGATTGACAAACATACTACATATGACTTAACCTATAGCTCTCTAAAAAATTTAGTGGATTTACATACAAGTTCACATAATCTAAGAATTCTAAGAAGAAAATACCACATAGTCGCTATAGTAAAAAAGATTACTTACAATCTCTCAAATTCCTTGCTTCTTGCCTAACTTTCTTCACTTCAATCTCTCAAATCCACTTCCTTTATAGAAACTAGTGTAGATTTAACATCAAATGAGTGAAACTAAGTTGTTTATGAAAGAAAATCACCTATTCTAGTCAAAATTCCCAATAATGGGTTAAACTTACCAAATTGGAGAACTCTCTCTCTCTCCCAAGCCTCTAAAATCTATCTAACCTTTACTCTTTTGTCCTAAATGACCTAAGTGAAGGTTTAGAGGAGTTGTAACTCATCAAAGATGAGATCCTACTTGTGTGGGAGTTCAACTGATGAAAGCCACATTAAACAATGGCATAAATTGTAAATTTTTAGACTTTTTAGCATTTCACAATCCATGATCGATCACTCTCCTTTCAGAAAGTTCAACATTGACCCTCTACAGAAAAACATGCATAGTTTTTTGTAGAAAACTTCAATTTATATGTCTTTTAAAGCATTGAAAAGTAGACTCAAAAATCTTTCCAATGATGTATAATTTATACTCAAATTGTCTTGGGATTGGTATAGGTGTTCCTATAAAGTTGCCCCAATTATGCTCTTGGGTCAACTTTAGAACTTGATAAGTTTAGGTGTTATCTTTGTTTTCCTCACTTCTAAGTTAATCTATTGGATCCCAAACACCATAATAGACCTTCTAAAATGTTTAAAGACAATTTTTCCCTTAATTATGGTTAATTACATATTTACCCCATGTGGCTGTTGTGGGGTGTTACATCCTCCCTTCCTTATCTCCATAGCGTGCAAGGATGTATTAACATCCTTCATAGAGATGATATTCTTATCTCATCTTCAATGTATAGAAGTATTATTTCAGATACAACCTATTTGTCAAAGATTTAGTCATATATAGGATCTCCAACTTGAGCCACAACCCAACCACAGTAACTCCATCTACAATCTTCTGTAGCACTTCACTAGCCAAGCACAATTGAACCACATTAAGTGTGTTAGGTTATTTGTTGTATTATCAATTTCCATTCCAAAACTTGTAAGTATATGTAGTGTAGTGTGGTCATTGTATTGGACCAAGTGTGTAATAGTCAAGCTATGTAAGTCCAAGCAAGTCCGATTAGTGCTTCAAGAAGATCATGAAGCCAGAAAGACTACAAGCATCAAAGAGACTCAAATTGTGATGAAAATTAAGAAATCTTAAGAAGCCAAGCCAAAGAATAAAGGTAAATTGGTAAAAGTTTGGTAAGTGGGGGTTTGTGAAAGAGCCATAGATTGACCATACAATGGCTTAGGTTGACCCAAACAATGTGAGAAGTCTCACTAAGTGTGGATCAAAGAGAGGACCCAAATTGGCAACAAGTAAAATATAATAAAATAAAATGTTTGATCCCAATGTCTTCTCAGCCTGTAAGTACTTGAAATGATTGGCTGGACAAGGACTATTTAAAAATGAAAAATATGAGGAATCATAAGTATTCGAGTTCTCAAAAGTAATGCTCGAGTGCTTGAATGCGCTCAAAAAACAAAAATTGAACACTATGTTTGTTTGAGCTCTCCAAGACATGTTCAAACGCTCGAAGCACTGAATTCGAGCACTTGAACATGATCTTGGAGATCTCTAAAGGTGTCAAAAATGAAAAAATTCCATAATGGCTAGTTTTTTTACTGTTTGAAAAAAGAGACATTGAGAGCTTCTAGAGTGGTCTTTTGAAGCTCTATAAATAGGGGACAAAGCCCCAATGACTTTCATAACTTAGGTGATTGAATTGATAGTTCGCTCTTGAATCAAGCCAAAGTGTGGGGTTTTGAGCAAAAACAATCATATTCTTATGAGCGTATGACCTTGAGTTTGATCCAATAGTAATATCCTATCAAGGTCTTGTTTTTAACTACCTTTACTCATAGTTACATCACTTGGAAGCTTAATGGAGGGTTTCAATAGTCAAATTAACCTACAAATATGTGACCCAAGGCAAGGAAGGAATTCAACAACCTTAAACACTGCTTCTATTGAAGTTTATAGCTTCCGTTGGAGCCATCAGAGGTGGATTCTTTCTACACTTGCCAAAGGCAAGTGCCACTTAGTCCACCGGAGTCATTGGACAGAGTGTGTCCATCGGAAATACTAGGAGTGTACTTAAAAGGGAGTGGATTATCTAGAACTTGTAAGTGAAATCAGGTTTTGATGACTTTTCCTTTATTAGTTTAAGATAACTATTAAAAATAAATTATTGAAAAAAGTGGACATATGCCCAGAGTGTTGAGCTATTATAAATCTTTGGAATGTGGTGTATCTTTCTTTACTTTATTTGTTCTTTTAAGCAAACTCTAAAGTGGAACTAGTTGCCTTGCTCCCGCATTATTATAGGCAAGTATAAGTAACAATAGAGCCTTGTGGTAATTAGCTTTTGCTTGATAATTTAATTAAGTCATAATATTTTGTGGACTTAAGTAAATTAAGGAGAATCAAGTAAAACACTAATAACTTAAACAGGAACACATTATACAGGAACCGTTTCCTCTACGTCACCTTACGGTGCACCACAGTGAGCCACAGACACAAAGGGGGGTGGGGCCCTGCAAAATTTGAGGGGGATAGTTGGATATAGTGTCTCTACTCCTAAAGTAACAGTATTCAGTAAATATGTAATCCAAAATGGTGTGTTTTGGGTTAAGGATTGAGTTGAGGTTTTTAATTGAGGTGAGTGTTCCTTATTGGATGGTCACTAGGATTCAGACTGCAATATTACAAAACCATCCAACGGTATAGGCCCTGAGGACTACGCCCATTTAAGGACTTTAAACATTTTCCTTGGATTAAAATAATTTCCCATTCTTATAGTGTTTTACATTTCATAGAAACTTTTAGCTACTGAAGGGTATCTAATTATTCTCTGTTCCACATTGTTGGTCAGATCACTTATTGGAAATAGTTTTGATGGGCCTTTGCCAAATGGAATTTCAAAGTTGGTAGAACTTGAGACATTGTGAGTACAACCCTTTCTTCAGATTTCATCCTCATTATGGAAACTATTTTCGGTATATTATAGCTGATGGTTTCTCACCTATTTTTGCGTATAGGTGGGTTAGTGACTTCATAAGCAACACAGGTTTCTCCTTCCAGCCATTGTCGAATTTGAAAAATATGAAATCACTGTAAGTGTTCTAATTCATATTCACCATGGTTAATCCATCTAACAGTGGTACTAAATATAAAGACAAAAATTGTTGAATTTTTACACATTTATCTGCTCGATAGAAAGGACTCATATTAGACAAATCTTCTTAAGCATTTTAATGTTTTGTTTGATGTCTGATGCATTTTCTGTATGTGTAAGTCTAGTTAGTATCAATATATCTAGAAACATGATCATTTTATTGTACACATTTTTTATCTAAAAATATTCAACTAATACATCTCTGTCTTCACTTAAATATTAAATCTCGGTGGCTATTAGGAGTTAATGCTGTCAGATATCCCATAGAAACTAGTTCAATCACCTGTTTAGGCTAAAACTTTGATTTAGTTTATGTGAAATGACAAATGCCTTGAAATGACATGGAACGTGGGGCGTTAGATTGTATTGATGTTGCCCACGCTGGGTATTATTACAGTGCGAAGTAAAATCAAAGACTATCCTGTGGTATCTTGATATATAGTTGAATAACTTTTTTTTTTTTTTTTTAAATCAGTATGTCTTTTGATGGGCATAAATCCATTTGCACATGAGAAAGGTCTGATGTGACAGACAGTTTAGTGAGGGTATTTTTATGCTTCCAATTATTTGTTTAATGAAAAAGTAAATGCATTAACCCAGTTAGGGTCAATACACGACATTCTCTAATTCCTATATTTTCACTTTTCTCTTTTATCTTTTTCTTCTTCTTTCTTTCTTTATTCTACACACTAGGGGTAATTTCTACTTAGTATCAGTGGGAAGTCACTCAAGAAGATCGCGAAGGGTAACCAGAGGCCAAACTAAGTGAAAAACTATCACCGGATTTGACTAACATCATCGCCATACATTTAATGTCAGCAGCCATATGGATAGGTCAAAATCTTAGGTACAAAATAATTATACCTGGTTATAGAGTACATTTTTTAAAGATATGTGGTTATGTGGCTAGAATCTTTAAGATGTAATTGACGGTGTTATGTGCATCCAAATTGATCAATTGGCTGGTTGAGGTCTTTTGAAGTTCTATTCTCCAAAAAAAGTGAAGTTCGATCTATCTAATTTTCTTGAAGATATTTATATAAATTTCAATAAAATCCATGTTGATTTGAGAATGTGGTGATCACATGTCAAAGGCATGTTTACTGTCCCGCACATATTTCACTATTATTGGATAATACAGTCCTCCCGGATTTGAAATGTGAGATATGTAGCATTTCGTGGACTGATTTGTGAAGTTAGCCAAGTGGATAGGACAACTAATTTCTGATTGTATAGATCCTTTCTAAGTACTTAGAGCTTACTATTCTGACATCATCATCAGGAAGTTCCATTATAAACCTACATCAAAGAATACGTTAGGTATTAAATTTCATTGCGTACCAACAACCTAGGGTTTCTATTGTATGTTGCTCCACAAAAGAACCCTAGCGTGCATATTTCAATTGTGAAATTGTATAGTTGTTATTACTTGGAATGGTTGCAGTCCGAGAAGATGTTCATTGTTAGCCATGGTAAGATTGGGTATATTATTGGGTGATTAGCAGATTCCAGCTCATCTAATGCCTTGTATAAAACTGCGAATCTAAAATCTTATTGCCATGTTGTGGTTGGTTCATTCTATGCAGCCATAGGTATCCCATGGTTTAGGTTTCCTTCAAATAGTAGAGGAGATCTAGGATTAATGAGCAGTCTATGATGGGGACATGAAAGATCAAGTGAGAAGTGGAGCCCACATGTACCTTGATGGGATCTACACATGGAGGGCTATGGAGGACACATGTTATCTATTCAAATGGAGCTGATGGAGTCGTTATTAGAGCTACTTTTATGCCTTTTACATAGTGTTTTCTGTTGTTATGGAATTTAGGGGATAGGGGTCTTTAAAGTTTTTGTTTATGAGTATTTTGTCCACTAAATGTTTTCTTAGAGTAAGGCTGGTCGACAGCTTCTATTAAGCCCACGATTTGGGTATTTTTGCTTTACTAAGTGAGTTATTAGGAGGTCTTAGTTAAGAGTCTAATGAGGTTTAGGTTTCTAATTTTGAAACTTCTTATTCTTTATGTTGTTTGAGTAGATTCCTCTCGATTCTACAGTGAAAAGCTGCCTTGAAAGGGATTTTTCCCGACAAACAGTAAAAGTCTACAGTAAAGACACCTATCATGATTCTACATAGTGAAAAGATGCCTCAAAAGAAATCTTTCTCGATTCTTCTGGACTTAAAACAAACCCAAGTCCACGGACTCCAAAAGGGATCAAATCTGTCTACCCTCATCAATAAATAATGAGGGGAGCTCGAGTTTAGTCTTCTAAAATTGTTCTGAGTGTTTGTGATTGTAATCTTTCTGAGTGTTGGTGATATTTTGTGTTTTGAAGTGGTTCCGTCGTCTCTCTTCTCCAGTCTCTGCTCTTTCTAAGCTTTTACTTAAGAGAGAGACACATGGACGAGTGTTTTCTTTTAAACCTGACACTGGATTTCCTCCGGACAGATTCTATGGGGTTTTGACAAGCTTAGTGCGATGCCAAGGTCCCTTGATTTGTGGTGAGATTCTATGCTTCTGGTACTCGTCCTTCTTTCTTTTTTCTCTTTATTTAACGATGGATTTTAGTTTAAGAATTCTCTTAATTGTGGTATTTCTCTGATTCTTGATATCTCTTTAGAACTATTTTACCACCAATCACCTCCAAGACCTATCAAGAAATCATTCTCCATAGTTCTTGAGTTTCCTTAACCTGCAGCACATCTATCTTCCTTTTCCTTTGTTGTGTTGCACCTGTGGAACCCAAGAGAGTTCATTTTAGAACCATGTAGCCATTATTAAACCTATATACCTTTCTGTTGTCACGTACAGAGTACTAAACCCAACTGTTTAGAACACTACAACAAAGACCTTGTTCTGTTTTGTAGCCTAAAACCGAAACCCATGGTATAAATCCTTGCGGAAAACTCTAGACCTATGTCCTAGAATATGTTAGGTCTGCAGCACAAAACCCCTAACTATTAAGACATGTGGTAGCCTCTAATACCCCACTATATTCTGTTCTGGAACTTTAATATTAAAACCCAGTTTTGGGTCATCGAGTGGGAATTTCTTATCCCTTTTCTTGAAGTTTGCTAATTATATAGAAGCTTTGGAATTCTCTTTGTAGACCTGAAACATACAGTAAGAACCCTAATCTTGTTGCCTATCAAATCCATATTAGTCATTATTCTATCAGCATCTCATTACCCTGACTTCAGTCCCCTATTTTCCCTTTTCTATAGTCCTCAACTCTGCAGCCTTATTAATATCCCTTAGTACAGTCTTGTTCTCCCTTCTATTATAGTTTATGTAAATTCATATGCTGTAAATTCCATGAGTAGGAAAATATATTGGTTGATAGACTAGACTATGACATGTTCAAGCTAGAGTCTAGGAGATTTTTATGTCCGCTATATGTGAAGATTACTCTTGAAGACCAAGAATACTCCAAGGAAGCAAGCTGGGATCATGCGAGAACAAGAGCGAGATGTTCATACCATCCACATCCTTATGCATCCGCAAAGGTAAGTAAGGGTAAGTTTTAGTTATAGAGACCCTTAGAACCCCTAAGACCAGCTCCCATATGGTTAGAGTTTTCTAGAGAGCCATTCTACACAATAATAAGGAGAGTGGAATGCTCCAAGAAATATGGGAACGCTCCACTAGTGGCGAAGCACTCCTACCAAACTGGCAGATTAGCCTATCAGTTTGGATCTCTCTAAAGTAGAGTTGGAGCACTCCAACCCTAAATTGGAGTGCCCCAAAAATTCTCTAGTCATTCACTGATTGAGAGAATTACTCTTAGTGGAGCGCTGTCAAGATCCAAATCCATGGGTAGTGAAATGGATCGGGTTCAAATCCGTGAGATGGGAATGACCTGCCCCAAATCCATTTCTTATAGCAATGAGACCAATGAACTCGGAGTGTGTCATTAACCGTCTTACCTATTCACATCATTTCCCTTATAAACTATGTATCATGTCGATTTCACATCCATTCTAAGTCCATTTAAATAAACACATCATAGCAGAATAAACATAATAGTTATGATCCAAAGTAAGTGCAGCAAAAATAATATGATAACACCAAGTTAAAATATCCTAAAATCCAAAGTAGGGGCCTCAACTTGCTCATGAAAGAATATATACAAATCTTTGCCTAAAAGGGCATATAGAAACTACTAAAATAAAATACATCACCATCTAAAAATCTAAAGATAAAATAAAGCATCACATCTTTGGGCCCAAAAGCCACTCCAACCTCTCATATTGTAGCATCCCAAATGGCCTGTACAAATACATCTCCCCCAAGACTCCATTTGCGGGTGGTGCCAATTGTGGTAAACTTAATAGGCTTATCAGGAGGGTATGCAATTTATACAACACAAGATTAAGCCAAAGATAATCACAATATCAAATAGGAACAATCAACATAAACTAAGGAATCATAGTAGAGATGAGAATACATTAAATTTATTAAACATATATCCCACTATGATTTAAGTATGCACATGTCACACAATAACCACAAGAGAGTCTAAAGTGAACCAAGCTGAATCTTGCATATGCCACATTGCTAAGTACTACATGCCATATGTCGACCCATAAGAGGTCTCTATCACATAATGAAACCCAATGTAAATAAAACCTGAAAAGTCTCTGTTCAATCCAAAACATATAACCCATATGAGGGTTTCTAACAAAACAAATCACAAAACCTACATAAGGGTCTCCGACAAAACACATCATATAACATATATTAGACCACTAGGGTCATCTTCACCTATTAATGTGACCCAGTGATTAGCTACATGAAGCCATAAAGACTAACCCATTGTCAACACCCAGATTTTGACTCGGGTCAATTGATAGAATAAGGAAAGCATGACAACATTTAGGCATCAAGACCCTAAGGACCCTTGGTTTAGAAAGAGTAAACCTGGACTCTAGGAGGTTAGGCATTCCCTGAGGAGTTTTTCTGGATATTTTAGTTGCAAATGAATCAGTCAAAGCACCTTATTATAGTCAAAATACACCATTTCAGGTCAAACTCTAATCCTTCACCAAAGCATCAACAGGACTTTAAGGGTCCATATTTAAGAGCTCCACCCATGTTATCTACAATTTTTTTTGCCTTTATAAGTCTTCCCTCAGCAAAGCATCACAGGTGAAAAAATTACCAATTTGCCCTTTTACCTTCAAAACCCCAGAACTCACTATCTACCACTCATATCATAGAATTTCTCTCGCCTATATAAGCCTTTTTGTCGTGAAACATCACAAGCAAAGAACACTCATTTTCACATTTTTTGACATGCAGGCAAAAAGTTACCATTTTACCTTTTTCACTTCTAAGAATCCACTCTTGGACACTCAAAAGATCCCTGAAGCTTCTCCTGTCACCTGTATGGTGTAATTTTAGATCCTATGTATCCCTACTCCCAATTTTGAGAAACCCATCATAAAATAGATATTGCTCAAGATTGGCAATAGCCAATTTCTCAACTTATAATGACCTTGACTAAGAAATGACCCTTGAGAATGGTCTTGAGGATTCATCTGATCTTTGAATCCAAAAAGGTTGATTGCCATATCTCAGTCCCAACCTTAGCTTCAAATCTCTATGTTTGAGAAAAGAACTTCAACATCTCAAACCCTTGTGAAATCTCAAATCTTTCCCTAGGGGTTAAAAAGTTGTTTAGCTACATTTCACTCATATGGAGCCAGAATGTTCCCCAGACCTCCAAATCCAAATCAGTCAATGTCCATCTCTCCGGAATCATAAGGCCTTCAAAAAACCATTAAGTAACACAAGCTTTCACTAGACTTATTTTTTCAGATTCCTTTAATTACTCCAAAAAGAGAGACAAAATAGGGCCAAGAATTTGGTACTCAACTGACTCCTGGGAGTTCACCCAAACTTGGAAATTCAGTCTATTAGTGGCTATCCCATAGTAATTCAAGGACCTCCATAGTATCAAAGTTTTATTGGATTACAGAAACCCTGTATTCCTAACCATCATTTCTACTCAAACCAAAACAAAGCACTTTTCGTCTGTATTTGGCATGCAGAATGCCATCAGAAATTCTCCTGGACTCGGAATATAGCAAGGTCAAGCTCATTTTCTTAGTTGCACCCTTGCCCTCAAAAGATCATTTCACAAACTCGAGCATCAAAGAATGTCTGGGAGATCAACTCCACCTACCTTCGGATAGGTTCAGAAACTCTATCTCTCCAAGTAACCCTACTTCAAAAATCCCTCGATAACTGCCCGGGAACCTTGTGGTCAGCCTGTCAGTTCTCGTTGCTCTAGGATTCTTCAAGATTCAAATCACCAAAACATGGCTCAAGGTAGAGACCTATAGAAAACATGGGAGCATCTCTAGTCAAAACCTCTCCAATTGCCCGAAAAAGGTTTTTTGACCCAGTTTTCTGCTCGGGCACCGTAATTCAGCATAGTCTGAGGCTATGGCTCACCTGGACCAAGGGCCATCTTTCATCTAAGGATTTCTAGGATTAATTTTACCATCTTGCCCTTCCAAAATCTATTTAAGATATTTTTAAGTCAAAAAACCCTGATTTCACCCCCTTGTCCTTATCGTAATTTAGTTCCGACTGGTCCGTCGCAACTGAAATTTCCATGACTTCAAAACCAGACACTAAGTTTGCCATGTTCCGAGCCT
Source organism: Platanus orientalis (assembly GCA_025762735.1). Lineage (NCBI taxonomy): Eukaryota > Viridiplantae > Streptophyta > Magnoliopsida > Proteales > Platanaceae > Platanus > Platanus orientalis. The sequence goes on along the minus strand of JAOXJP010279718.1, from coordinate 13,775 downwards.
GAGAGCTCACAAAAGGGGACAACACAATAAGGGTTTGAAATATTAGAAGCATTTAATGCACATTAATGAGCCAAGTCTTTCACATTGAATGCATTCACATCTTAGGACCAAAATTGCCAACCCTTGGATTAAAATCTCCCTAAGTGCACCCTCACCCCTCTCCTTTAGATTAGATCCTTGAATTTTAAATCCCTAGTGCACCCCTTATGTCCCCCCAAAGGTTATCTTGATGTCCTCCTTTGATATTTACAACCAACTACAACCTATCAAAGGGCATCAAAATTCACACTTTGTCCACCTCACCAATCCATGCCAACTAACACACCTTCATCCTCACCCTCCATCCAATAAATCTGAATCTATCTCAGCTCCTCCCCTGTCCATGTCACCTAGCACAAATCCCTTTAGTCCTAGCCACCCATCCTAAACTAATCCTAGCCCTACACCTCCATTTAGCTAACCTAATCCTCACCCTCCATCTAGATATTACTAGATTCAATCCCCACCCTCCACCACACCCAAATTAGGGCTATAAATAGACCCAATTTGGTGCACACATGGGCTGGCAACTAAAAAACGCTAAGCAAAAGAGAGAAGAAGAAGAAGGAAGAAAAAGTTGGAGCTTTCAAACCATAAGCCCTTATTGGCTCAAGGTAAGCCTAAACCTTATTAGTATTAGTTAATTTGCATAGATATGATTCATTTCCATGTTGTTATGCTGTTCAAACTTGCTATGGAAGTTGCTTCAATTCGAGTTACATAATATAGGCTCAATAGCCTCTATTTGCTTTAGTTTTTCAGCATGTTTATTGTATAATTTATTGTGATTTTTGTACTGGTCAGTTGGGGCTCAAACTTTATTATGTCATGCTCAAACATATGCCTAGTTCCATATTTAATTTTGTGATATTTTGAGCTGTGGAAGGCCTCAAGATAGCCCCATAAACAGACTAAAAAATCTAGGTCCTTAGTTGAATTTTTGAAGTTTTTTTATGATTCTTGTATACATGATATTGAGCCAAATTTTGTATAAGATGTTCCCCTGTCAACTACCTACTAGCATGCTTACTTTTGGAATTTTTTGAAAACCCTAAGGGGCCAAAATTCGGGAAATCCAACTGCTAGATTTGCTCCCAATAACTAACGCCTGAGTTTTATTCCATAAAATTCAGGCATTGAACAAATAGGCATTAAAGGAACAATCAGGCATTGAGATCTGAGACCTACCTCAGGGAGCCTAGATTTTCCCCAAACCTGTCCCCAGGCTACTACAACTCTCTGAAGTCTAATCCTGTGCTTAAGCACCTTTGTGGGCCCTTATTTCTCTCCCAATGCTTGAATTTAATTTCCAGCATTGGGTAAGGAGATTCAAGCATTGAAGTGGGTTTCAAGCATTAAGCCTATGGTAAAAATCATATTTTCCAAAATTAGTTAAGTGTGCGAATGACCTAGGTCTAGTCTAGACTCAGGAGAATTCCCCCCCTTTAGGCCCCACTTGTGTGGCCCAAAAACCAAGGCTAGCGGTTGACCCCAACACCCAATACCTAAGTTTCACCCTAAATTAAATTCAGTCATTGAACATTCAGGCATCAGACTAAAAGTCAGGCGCTAAGCCTGAACATGATGACCACTCTACCCTCTTTTGGATGACAAATGTCCACCCTTAGGGGGACCCCACCTTTAGGGTATGACTTCCCTCACTTCAAGAACTACCCTTCTACCCTTCTGACAAGGTCCCATAGCCTTGGGACCCACGTATGCACTAAAAATACCTAGCCCAAGTAGGTGAGGCATTTAACCTCCAACACCTAAAAATTCAGGCGTTAGGGCTATGGCAGATGACCAAGTTGCCCTCTTTGGGAGAGTACACCTCCACACATATAAAGGCTATGTCCTCTAGGGTCACACAAAGTGTCCCTAGAGAACACCCTTTGACCTAATCCAGGGGTCCTATAGCACTAGGACCCACCAAATCACCTTAAAAGGCCACATTTAAATGTTGATCTTATCAACTTCCAACACCTGAATTTCACCCTGAGTTAAATTCAAGGGTTGAATAATCAAGCGTTGAGTTAAAATTTAGGCATTAAGCTTGAGACATAGAAAATAAAACATTTTTCCGTTCTTCCCTTTGTGTCAGGGTTAAGTCTAACTCTAAAAGGTCAGTCGATGAACACTTTGGAGGGGTCCACTGTCCCTCTAAAAGTTACAGCCATGAGGGGCTCTCCTATAATTGAAATAATTTGATTTAAAAGGTAGTTTTTGGATTTTCTAGGAACCAATGCCTGAATTTTCCCATGAATTAAATTTAGGCGTTAAGCCTGAGAAAAATCTAGAAAATAGCAAATCCCAAAATTCATAAGCATAAAATTTAGCATACTTTAAGACATGTATGAATGAGAGAAGCTTCCCTAAAAAGGAATGTATTTGGGGTGCCTAACACCCTCCCTAAATGCAACTAAACAACTTACCCTCAATCTCAAGGACTCAGATCAATTTTAGGAGTTAAACCCCTAGACTTATGGGTCTAGACTCCTCTTCCATGAAGAGAAGGACCTACGTCCAACTCTATTGGTTAAAACCCCAAGTTGGTGGTGACTCCCAGAAAAGCCTAACCCAAGGGTTAACAACCCTCATGCACTAGCATCGCTAGCCAAAATGTAGCCTGAAACCATGGACGGGGGGGGGGGGAATCCAAACCCCCTGGACCTTGACATACTTAGAATGGAGACTCCACTAGGGATTGTTTGATCTCTACATATACAGATATACATGTATTGAATTATGTTAAATACCTACTTTTTCATTGCTTTTATTCATTGCTCCCATGTCTACATTGCTCTCATAGTGACATGCCTATATTTCTCACATGTCTACTTGCTTTGGATTAGACTTAGGTCACTCCATTAGTTAGTATTCCATCTGCAACACTTATTCAAATTGCCATGATTAGGATAGAGAACATGCTCACTTTAGTTTTAAGACATTTTGAATTAGTTAGTAGGACTAAACTCACCTTTGAACAACTTGTATGAATTCATCTCTGTTATGTTTTACATTTTGCACGAAACAAGTCTGAGGACATGACATTGCACCAATACATCACTCTCATTTTACCCAATCAAAGTCATTACCCACTAATGGACTAACATTGGATCACCACATAGAATGGGAACAATGTCTAAGCAGTTGCTGCTATGTCATCATGGCCATTCTAAGTTACCCAAATCAGTTATCATCCCATGATCCAATATTCTAGACTGGTACACTTATCTTTTAGAATCTCAAAGAATCATGCATATGTAGTCATTTTTAGGATAGAGTTATTTATGCTGTACTCAATAGCTTAGAGGTCTAGCTTTAGGAATTATTTTTCATATTTCGAATAATTGCTTGCATGATTGATTAAAGGAACTAGGAATTCATGTCAAACTTTGAAAAACTAGTCTAAATTTATATTTTAGATAATTAAGACCGGATTTTACTTTCTTATCTAAGTTTGGATATTTCACACCCCTTTTACTTAATATATATAATGTGAAGGCGTAGATTCAGCAAACATCCCACGAATGAAATGAAATCCAAACCATTCCATTAAAAAGAAAATGAATAACTACATTCGAGTCATCCAAAGTTAAAATATACAAAATACATAACCAAAGTATTTGAGTCCATCTCTCTCAAAAGATAAATAAGACAAATAAAAAAAGCAGGGGATCCCATTTAGCCGGGTCAATCATCAGACTCGCAGTCCACCTGCTCTACAGTCCCCTTCCTCCCCATGTGTTTCCCACGAGAGTAGAAGCGGCCCCTGCCAAATCAGACGGTGTCATTACCACAAGATTGGGAAGCATCCTCTCTTAAACCAATCCTAAGCGGACTCCCATCTGCCTACAAAGAGTTACGCCTACGATGCTATTGGGCACCAAGTTTGTATGCACCTTAGGCATGACCTCAACCTTAGTCCCTCACCACCACCTCCATCCCTTGGAATAGGGATCTGCCTTAGCAACTGCAAAAAAATAAAAATAAAAAATTTGTCAGAATCTTTAAAAAGAATTTAGTTGAAAAAGAGAACTAGTTTTATATCTTAATACCTCATTAACCTCCTTCTTATGCCCTTCCTTCAGGGCTAAGACATCTGTCAAATGAGCTTGGTGCTTTTGCCCTAATAAGACAAAGCACATTGCCAACTTGTGGAGGGCACTCAAATACACCTCCCTTAAGAACTGTAAAGAGTACACAAAACTTTGTCAAACATCTTAAAATTCATAGTTTTATTTTTTATTTTTAAAGAAATATCATTGGAATAAAGTTAAGTCATATCTAGGTCACAACCTATGGAGGCACCCACCCCTCAGGAACCTCCACATTAGGGAAAGGCTCCTCACTAACTCCGCCCTCAAGGTCGGTCACCATCACCGTCTTGGGTATCACTCCTACTAGGTCAAGCTCAACAATAGGACCCTTTCTCTTCCTTCTTCTCTTGGGCAGAGATATAGGTTCATTTGCGGGCTAGGCCTTGGCTGCCTGATAAGTTCAAACTAGCTAAAACATCATCAAATGTGAAATGCTATGCAAATAATCCTGAGGGGGGTGAATAGGATTCCTTTTAAATTATTTAGCCCCTTTTAAATTTACCTTGTTATGGTTGCTAGATTCTTTTACAATATATTTAATAAGGTGAGTGTGTGAGCTCAAGTGTAACTACTCAAGGAAGATAGCAAGTATATGGTAGACAAGAGTAGTATAAAGTAAAGCAACAAGGAGACAAGTAATCACAAACCACAACACAAGTTTTATAGTGGTTCGGCACTCGGGCCTATGTCTACTCTTCTAAAGCTCACTACCGAGCTTAGGTATATTTTATTTAAGTTCTAATACAACCTAGGTTAATATACAAACCCTACTATTTGCTCACAAGCAAGCAAACTACAACACTCGGTGTCTCCAATGAGTGTGTAATACCTTCAGTGTCTCCGGCGGAGATTCTCAAGCTCCGGGTGTCTTTGGCAGAAGCTAAACAATAGTAGATATGGATATAAATGCAAATGAATGCAAAGTCAAGAAAATGTTACCACTAAATGGTTTATGTTGCTAGTTGCTCAATGTGTGGGATGCTCCTTATTGAGCTGATATGCCTTAGTTGCCCACAAGCTCCAAGTATTTGGCTCTAGTGCTCCTTGAGCTCAGCTAAAGGTGAATTCTACAAAGTGAAGCCACTCACCACAACCTCTCCTTAATAGTAGGAATGTAGCTCAATAGGAGAGAAGAAATAGTAGAGAGAAGAGTAAGATGAAAGCTATTATAGCTCAGTAATCAATAAGCAACAATGATTTACACAGTGGAGAATACTCTCAAAGTATAATGCCTCTTGGCTCTCTCTAAAAACTTGGAGTGTTGGAAGATATACTTTACCCTAAAGGGAAAAGCTCTTTTTATAGTGGATAGGAGCATCCTACACCTTAGGATGGGCATATAATAAAATAGGAGTGATTATGGGCCTTTAGATGAACCAAAACAAGGTTCAAATTTCAAAAATCACGCCTAAATTTTTATAAATTTTTTTTTGCAAAATTACCCCCTACACCGATTAGGCTTTTTGAAATCGATTTAGGTTTGGGACATTTTCTCAAAACTCCATCCCAAATCAGTTTGGGCCTATAGGTTTGGCTCTCGGTTGAGAGAAAAATGCTCAAATCCTTCCTCGAAACCAATTACGCTTTTCGCAATTGATTTCACCAAACCGATTGTGAAAAGCACAATCGATTTGGCTTTTGTGTTCTACACAGTAACCAGAATCTCTTAGGCATTCATTTGGGAATTCTTTTGGGGTATCATTGGGGACCCTAAACCATATCTAGGGTTGCTTTTAGGCATACAAAATAATATGACATGCATGCATTATATATTGCTTGTAGTGCCTCTTCTAGGTGCTTTTTCCTTGTCTTGAGTCCTTCTTGACTTCTTGATTCAAACTTGTGAGCTTCACATAGGAAATATACAAGACTCCTAGCACTACCCTTGCCCAATACATGCTCATGGGATTGGCATACATCAACACTCCATTTAGGCCCTTGAGAATACCTCCTTACCTCCACCCTCCATCTCTCCCCCCTTGCCACATGACATCCATCTAACCCTCTATCCATTTTGGCCAATGTGAGGGTGTGTGGAAAAGATGCCTCCACGCCCTCACATTCGAACCTCCTCTCCACCACCCATTTTCCATGGTGGGACCTACATGCTTTATCAGCCTTTAATGTTTAAGGCCATTAATTATAAGCGAAACATAATAAATACAAGATGTTTTGTAGTAGAACTAACACAAAGAAAACAATTGTTCATTGCATATAAAGTGTTTCAATATATGTAATCATATAAAGGATTACAAAATATAATGAAGTACAAAGTATGTAGGGGTCATCCCCTATACAATACAAAAAAGACAGTAAATTTCCGCATATGGGGTCATCCCTCTTACTGCACCTTCTTCCTCTTCTGTGTATATTTGTTGTCTCTGGTGCCAAGTCTATGAAGATCCTGTGGAGCACTAGAAGGTGTGGCTTGTTAAGCCCTAGGAGGAGGAGGTGGGGCCTGTAGAGCACTAGGAGGAGGTGAGGCCTGTGGAGCACTGAGAAGAGGTGTGGGCTGTGGAACACGTGTAAGAGCATTTGGGCGCTGTGCAACCGATGAAGATGGGGCATGGAGATTTGTGTACGCGGTGTTGATGCCATCTTGTAAAACCTGCTATAAACGACGTAACATGTTGATCAATCTATCTCTCGACGTCTCTTCAATACCGTCATCCATAAGAGACTGAATAATCTACAATGCACGCTCATTGCGCTGAAATAAAGCATACCTGAAAGTTTATGATGAATACATTTTCAATGATTAAAAAAGTAATTAACATAGACATGCAAACATTAAACGATATACCTGGATAACAGTATCAACGTGTATGGTACCCTATGTAGGTGACTTAAGTGCATCTATAAATCGATAGAGTGGATTTTACACGTGTATATGTGACACATGTTGATACCACTCCATATAATCAATGACACACTTGGAGGGGTATGCGGTTGACACATATCTATGCACATTAGATAACACGTGGCTTTTCCACACCTCTCAAAACTACTCTAAATATGCATATACCGGTCGATACGTGCTAGTGGACGCACCCCGAGTACCTCGAGTAGGGGCTATGAGAGCGGAGGGGATGACCTAACGTCGGTCAAACTACCATAGGACATGCATGGGATGGTAGGGCTCCACAATCTCCAGGCACCTCAATAATCCATGAAAGTCTGTAAGGTCCTGGAATGTATGGTGTTCCCTATAATTGGTGTATGGTGTCCACCTTACCTGCACAAAATAGATAAAATGTATGTTAAAATAGTAAGGATTGTCATAAACTACCAAGATATACATAAATAAAATATTAAAAATGTTTTAAAAAATTAACTAACAATACCTCATGGGTCATATGGATCACCTATGCATCAATAGTCTCTTGTAAAGCCCTCAAATTGTCCCTAAGGGCCCCCTCTCCTTGCGTGGCGTCCAACACTACACGTATGGCTACTCATCATGGTAGTCCATGTTACGATGTTGCTCTAAGGGATGAAAGTTCTCATAAATCCATCCATCGAGCAATGTAACATTACCTGCCATCAGCTTGACCTCAATCTGGCTGGTAATCCCAAGTTGACGATAAAGATAAACTAATGCTCCACCACCCCATGTGTATGTATGGACCTTATCTAGGTTTCGTAGCAGTTCAAGAAAACAAATGGCACCCTTATACACGTCTTGTTTACAAACATCGTACACCTCAAAATATACAATAAATAGCCCCTAGCAGCAAATCCAATCTGATCCTCACTCTAGGCATCAGTAACCCTTGAAAATTTGAGCCTCAGCCACTCCATCCTCACTGCCTGACCCCGTGCCTTATCCAACTCCTCCCCTGCCTCCTCCATCATAACCCCTAGTGTCTTAGTTAGTAGTGTCTTAGCCTATCCGCTAGATAATCAGGCTGGCTCAACCTAGATGGGAGTCCCTGTCACTGGAATCCCAAGCAGAGCGTGGACATCATTAAGTGTGATCATCAACTCCCTAAATGGCATGTGGAATGTGTTGGTTTCAGGGTACCAACACTCAACAAAGGCGGAAATGACTACCCAGTTGATGGATCAGTATGATGCATGCACTTAGGGGTATAGGCTTGACTCCTGCACTAACTTCATTAACTTAGTGTTTTGGACATCTTGGTCCTCTACCTGCCACTCATCAAACTTGTCTGCATGGCTATTACATTTCAACAGCTCAAGCTCCTATAAAAAAAAAAAAAAAAATAGTGTTAACACAATACGCACGTATGGAATAACACAAATAAATAATCAAATACATTAAATAAACAAATAAATACCCCTACTACCAAATCAATGATACAAAATGCGTGGAATTGCTGTCCAATAGGGTGAGGTCCTCTGGAGCTCTAGCAACAACGGGGGTCGGCACCGCTACTGGCACCACTATTGGCTCCACAACAGGTATAGTTTCACCCACTACCAAGCCTATAATAGAATCATCGGTACTAACGTGAGATGCCTTTCCCCTAATTCGAGAGATGTCTTCAACCCTACGTTATCGTGTAGATGTAGTTGGTGCCACCCATAAAGGACCGGTGTGGACATCTGTGTTCGAGAGGGGTTCAGATTCCCACTACTAGCCAATGGCTTATGGGACCACTCTTCAACACGTGATGCGGGTGCATGAAAAGTTGCTAATCCTTTTACAAGAAGGTTAGGCTTTTTGTGGGAGTCACTACCAACTTGGGATTAACCGACAAAGTTGGACATCGATTCTCCTTTCCGGATGAAGAGGAGAAGTCTAGACCTAAAGGTCTAGGGGTTTGACTCTTAGTACTGGTCTGACTTCCTGAGACTTAGGGTAAGTGGTTTGGTTATACTTGGGGAAGGCGTTAGGCACCCCAAATACCCGCCTTTTTAGGACGGCTTCTCCCATTCATATGAGTTTTAGTTTTATGTTCACTTCTATGCCTTGTTGAATGTGAATTGAAACGTCTAGACTTCATTTGGTTTGAACTAGAGGTTGAATGGATTTTTCTCAAGCTTAACGCCTGTTTTTACTCTCAACGCCTATTTATTCAACACTTGAATTTAATCCAGGGAATAAACAGGTGTTGGCTTGTGAACAGTTCATAAATTGTTCTTTTTTAGGAGCAAGAGACCCCTCATGGTTTAGGTCTTTAAAGGGATGGTGGACCCCTCTAAATGGCTTGTTAATTGATTTCTTAGGGTTAGATATTAACCCTAAAAGAAGGGAGAGAAAATTAAAGAAATTCATTTTTCTGGTTTATAGGCCTAACGCATGTTTTTCATCTCAACACTTGTTTTTTCAATGCCTGAATTTAATTCGGGGTAAAAATAGGCGTTAGGGGATCTAATCAGATTGACACTTTCGTGCAATCTTTTAAGGTGGTTTAGTGGGGCCCAACACTGTGGGACCCATGGTTTAGGAAAGGGAAAGTCTTTTAGGGTTACACTGTGCAATGTTATAGGTCCTAGGCATAAGCCACGTGGAGATATGTTCTCCTAAAGTAGGCCAGGTAGTCATCTGTCTCTAGCCTAACACCTATTTTTTGTCTGATGCATGTTTGTTCAATGCTTGAATTTAATTTAGGGAATAAATTGGCGTTGAGTACTTGTGGGCATCGCAGAAAGACCATGATCCACTTTGGGGTGTGTTTTGGAGTTGCCACCAACTCGGGTTTTTACAAGCGGGGTTAGACGCCTGCCTCCTTTTTAGGGGAAGGGAGGATTAGGACTTTTCAAGGCCTAGGCTAGGCACTTAGGCCTAGGGTTGACTCTCGTTGTTGGTCTAGTTTTCTAGGGATCCGGGTAAGTTGTTTGGTTGTGATTGGGGAAGGTATTAGGCACCCCAATCACCTACCTTTTTAGGGTGGCTCCTTTGACCTAACCATTTATTTTATCTTTATTAATCAGTGAATAAAAATAAAAGAATTTTAAGAGGGTTTTTTTTAGTACACCTGATCTCTAGTACGCCTGATCTCTCACAGAGTGGGAATTCAGGCATACAGGCTTAATTGGGTCATACTTGGCTTTTGTTGTCCATTCTAGGTGCTAGAATTTATACAAAAGTCATGTTTTCACATTTTTATAAAGTTATGGATTGTTTGGGAGTGTTTGGGCACTTGGGGACACAATTTAAAGCTACGTGGTTAGGTACGACTGAACTAATCAGGGTACGCCTAATCTCTCAAAGAGGTGGAGATCAAGCGTACTGACCCAATTGAACCCTTTTGGGGTCTTATTGATATGCTAGAAGACTAGGACTCTTATTGGGGCAATTTTAAAGGGTTGTGAGACTATCTAAGAGCTAGTGTGGCGTAGAGGGTGATTTTAGCATTTTTCTATTTGGGTATGTCTAAAAACCAGGGTATGCTAGATCTCTTACAGAGGTGGAGATCAGACGTACTGTCTTAATTGAACCCTTTCAGGGTTTTGCTGGTGTGTTAGAGGATTGAGACTGTTGCTAGGGTCTGTTTAAGGACCCAAGAACTATCTATAGGTCATTGTGGGATTAGGGACAATTTGAGGATTTTTTATTTTGGTACACCTGAAAGTCAGGGTACGCCTGAAAGCCTGGTATGCCTAATATCAGGCATACTGTTCATTTTTTAGAAAACAGTGATTGCTTTCCGGGTTTTTGGGTAGCTTTCTAGGGTCTACTGACCCTGGAATTTCAGAGGGGTAAGTAACATCCCTAGAAAGGTTTACAAAAATCTTTAACCCCTAAAGAAGGGGTGGGACCCACTTTTGGAATTTTTCAAAATAGGGAACACTATGCATTCAACATAGATTTTTCAACAAAATCTAGGTTATAGGACCCATATCTCAAAATATGGAGATCAGGTGGATCCCAAATTTTGTAGGGAAGTCAATAAGTGAGTTATGAGTTTTCAGTTAAAAGTTTAGGCCGAGATTCATTTTGTACAAGGAGTTATGGTATAGACAATAGATGTAACTACCAACTTTCAAATTTTTAACAGCATGCTATATACTGAAATATAAAATTTAGTAAAAATAACATAAATTGATAAATTGGTTTGCAAAAAATAAATTACATAACTAACTAAGTTAACTAAACATTAGACTAAAAACTTCAACATAAATCATTTTACAAGTGGGACAAAAAAATCAAGGAAGATGAATGGTTCAGTAAAATAGTGTAAGAACACACTGTTAAGAGCAACAAAGTGGGGTCCGTTCTTGAGACCAGACCTCACTTTCTGGGGTCTAAATCATGCACAATGATAGGTATGGGGGTTGGTGACATCTGATGTAAGCCACCAACCCCACCTTAGTATGAAAATGAAACAAGAGCACCTAGTCTATACATGGTTCAGAAAAAAAAAAACAAACAGAAAAAGGGGGAGACAAATTGTCTCTCCCATGTCTCACTAGTTAAGTCAAAGCAAATGGGGCCATTACAGTGGGTTGGCTCATTCTTCTTCTTTCTTCCTTTCCTTATTCTTCTTTTTTCTCTTCTTTTTCTCTCTTTTCTTTCTTTCCTTTCTTTTCTCTCTTCTCTCTCTTTTTTTTTTTCTTTTGTTGGTCTCCCCCAGTCACGACTTAGGGGGGGTCTTTTATAGTGGGGACCTGATGGGAATGATAAGGAGGGGATAAGGATGGAGATGGTGAGGTGGTTGGAAGAGAGGGGGTAGAAAATGGGTGGTGAAGAGAGGGATGAGATGTGGGGATGATGTGGCCTTCTAGAATGGTGGCTGGGAGGTGGCTGCCCCTACTGAGGAGGTGGAGAACATATGGAGAAGAGGGAGGGTTAGGTGGCAGCTTCTAGATGGTTTCATGGAGGTAGAGAGGGATGTGTGGATAAGGGTGAATATGGTAGGCCCTTATGCCACATGTCATGTGGGGAGAGGGTGTAAGGGAAGGTGTGGGGCCCATAGGAAGGGGTGTAGGGTTGAGAAAGGAGGTCCTTACACATCCACCCTCCATTTGGAATATTCTAAATGGGGGGTGTAGGGTTTAGGAAAAAGCTTAGGGGTATTTTGGGTAGGAATTAAGATATTTTGTCTGGATTTTATCCCTTTACTATCCTTGTCTACTTTTTGAGTTTTATGGCTCCCGGATTTTTAATATTTATAGGTTTTTCGTACCTCTTAGACATTCTGGTCCCAACAGAGTTGACATAATCAAAATCTGATATGGGCAAGTGGGTGAAAATGGGCTCTGAACGTACTCGTATTGGCCTGTTCCAATGAAAGAAGGGCAAGAAGGTATAATTAATTTTCAAAATCTTCATATGAAAGATATCCCTTAAGATTTATGAGCCACAGGCTCTGACTCTATATGAATCAAATACCTGAGCTGAAAGTTATGCTCTAAACCCTGAATTATCCTACGATGAATACCGCTTAGACCTATGACTGGTTTTTTTAGGCTTGAATGGAGAGTGTTTGTAATCATGGTTGTTTAGAATTTAGACTTGCAATGTCCTAGGGCCTGACAGACAGAGAATTTGATCCTTGGTAAATTTTTAGAAGATTTCCAAACTAGGGTCACCTGATCGAGAAACATGTCTTGGGTTGGTGAATAATTAAGTTGATAAGTGGTGCAGGGTCTGAGGAAGGGTTTATTTATTAGGGAATTTATCGAAGATCTTTAAAAAATGAAGAAAATGGGCCTAACCTTGATGGATTTAGACTTTCAGAGAGTTTTCGGGTGCTTACTAAGTGTCCATGGCTGATATAGGTAGGTTTGTTGTACTTTGGGGATGGATTAGGGAAATTGGGGCGCATTGTACCCTCTAGGGTTTTTCTTGGGAAGAATTAGGGTTTATGAGGGTATAGCCATTGATTGGTTGAGTTTCTGACTTATATTGAGCCTTCAGGGTTTTTTCAAAGGTTTGATTTTGGAAGAAATGGTGTATTTTGAAGATGTGGGGGTAAAATGATAATTTTCTTATCCTTTTTTACTTCAATATGGGAATCTTGATGAGATTTGGAGAATCCTAAAAAAAATGGGCTCCATAGTCTGTGGTTTAAATTTTTCAGAGGTGTAAGGGTAAAATGGTCATTTGTTAGCTTTTTTGGGGTTTTGATGTTGAAAGCCTTACAAAAGTGGATAAGACCTAGATGTCTTCTTTGTAGAGAGTATTTTTAGGGATTTGTGGGGAAAATGGGTTCAAATGGGGTTGATTTGGTCTTTAGAGGGTATAGGGGTAAAATGGTAATTTTCTAGCCTTTTGATGCTTCAATGTGGGAAGGATTATGAAAATTTCAAATTGAAGTCAAGGTGTTTTTGTTGTTGTAGATAAATTGAAAAGTGGAGTTCGATTGGGTCTGATTTGAACTTATGAGGATGTAGGGGTAGAATGGTAATTTATCAGCCTTTTGATGTTTCAATGTGAGAAGGCTTATTAAAGGTGAAAGATTGAAGTCAAGGTGTTTTTGTTGATGTAGAGAAGTTGAAAAGTGGAGTTTGATTGGGTCTGATTTGAACTTCTAAGGATGTAGGGGTAGAATGGTAATTTTTTAGCCTTTTAATGCTTCAATGTGGGAAGGCTTATGAAAGTTGGCAAATTGAAATCAAGGTATTTTTTGTGGATGTAGAGAAGTTGAAAAGTGGAGTTTGATTGGGTCTGATTTGAGCTTCTGAGGATATAGGGGTAGAATGGTAATTTGCTAACCTTTTGAT